>DWCF01004543.1:0-16164 GCA_018230265.1 Delias oraia | reverse complement strand
AAATATTTCTTGACATATAGTCGCAATAATTTAATTAAAAAATTAGATCTTTTAATATTTTCATACATAAAAACTACTAATCACATTGTTTATTCGCAAAGATTCGTAATAACATTTATTCTACTGTGTTTTCTTCGACTATGCAAATTTGACTACCTACCACGAAAAAAGCCTTACGCCCGCAATTCACCCAAAGCGCGGACTGTGGCGCAGTTGTTCATGGGCGGCGGTGTTTTCTTACCACATAAGAGTTTATTATCATATCACATAATTTTTCGGATGAAGGTTTGAAAGACACATGCTATTTCTACTCGGCCTCAACCTTACTGATCAATATCATATAGGTCATTTATTTTCAACAAAATATTCATAAACTTTCTTGTTTATACGACAACGACATTTTGCGCCTTTCAACCGACATAATTAATATTCCCTTGACGTATGTGTGTATGACGTATATTTCGTGCACATTTTCATTTTTATGTTGTATGTTTTAGGAGTGGGAGAGACATAGTGAAGCATATGCGGACACACTAAATGGGCCGGCTCGAAGTTATACCACGGACCCACAGAATACTCAGCGTGAAATGATCGTTGTACTTGAAACGGTGCTTCTACTGTGTTTTGCTAAGTGAGTGAGGATGTTGGAGTCCCTTAAATATTGCCGCTTAAATGGCGTAAAGAAGCAGGCAACAGAACCAATGCGGGAACGATGGCGCAGTTGTACATGGGCAGCAGTGTTCCATTACCATATAGGAGAATTGGCTGCTCCATTGTCCGCTATATCATAAAAAAAATGTTTTATATAAATTCAGAGCTTTATTTCAACAGTTCGAATAAAAAGGAGCATTATTGACTAATGTTTGTGGTCCCACAACTAAGAATAATTTTTAAAGGTATTTTGTGCCGCGCACCATCGCTCTGCCGAGTCAGCTGCCTGAAGAGTTATTACCAAGCCAATACGACTTGGGAATCCTCAAAAAAAAGAGAGTGCTCATCTCTAGTAGGTCGGCAACGCACTCGCGGCCTATTTCTATTTTTTCTATATCTAATCTTTTAATCTTAACTCATTGTTCTGTGTATTTTGAATGTCGAACGATTTAATTTAAACAAAAGTTTTAAGTTATGACTCCACCTTATTACACCATTAATGGCCTGCTTGCAAACAACAAAAGCGGCATAATATTCAGCCTATTTTTAAGCTATGACACCATACAATATACCTAACATCTCTTTTTGTGTGTGATTTGAATTTTAAACGATTTCATTCAAATCACACACAAAAAGAGATGAAGATTTTGAGACAAAAATATTAAATTAAGACTCTACTTATTACGTCATTAATCAAAATCTTAAATTAATCTTAAATTAATCAAAAAATCCCATGATATTCAGCCTACTTCGAAGCTATGACGCCACAGACAACAAACCTATAACACCTCTTTTTGTGTGTAAATTGAATTGCGAACGATTTAATTTAAACGAAGATATTAAGTTGAGAAGCCACTCTCTCAACGCCCATAGATCACAAACACACCTAGTCGCTCATGTTATTGAAACACGTTTTGCAAAAATAGCTTTCATTAATCGTACGCGGTATACGACTTTATATTCGGTAAAGCTTGGCCGAATGCCATTGGGCGAAACTTTGGGAACATTTCTTAGCCGTTGAGCGAGACTATTAAACAACCAGAGCACCTATATGTAGATATATCTATAGGAAAATACGTGGAGTTTGTATGTGTTGCGGTAAAATTCAAGGGAACCAGATGCCAAATAAACGTAATAAAAGTCATAAGTATTAACTACTATAATACATAATTGTTAACATTTTTGAGATCCTCGCAGCTATAATGGTTTTAAAAATATACCATGAAGCGAGAGGTATCGGGTTCGAATTCCGGTCCGTACAATTAAAAATTATAATTTATTCGATCTCTGGAAGGGCTTGACAGTGGCCGGACGAGTGTGTTAATAATGTCGCACCCGTTAGAGAGCCACGCTGAAGCAAATGCTGACGCACTAATAGGGCCAGCTCATTCGAAGTGATCCCACGGACGCATAGAATTTTCAACGTGAAACAGAACTTGTACTGTGTTTTGACGAGTGAGTGAGGTTATCGGAGCCCCTAAAAAATATCACTTCAGTGATGTAAAAAACCGGCAGCACAACCAATGCTCGAACTGTGGCGTAGTTGGTTATGGGCGGCGGTATTCTCTTACCATATAGACGACTCATCTGCTCCGTTGTCCGCTATAGGTACTATATTTTTAAAAAGTCCAGTTTCATTACTTAAATACCTTAATACACATGTACTTAAAAACATCTCTCAAATATCAATATTCAACTGTATCTTTTTTAAAACAAGTTTAAAACTGAGCGTTTTAAATTGTATTAAGTAACTGCTATAAAGTGAATCTACAGGTTATCCAAACAAAAAGTGAAAACTTACACAGATTTCTTTTACACCTTCAAGCACTTACATCACTGAATCACACATCACAAATAATCACTAAAACGCGACACTAAATATGGTTGTATAGTAACTTTGGTTATTAGAACCTGTTATGTAAACAAAGGTTGTGTACACGCGCTATGCCGATGGCGGTTGAAACGCGACTGGCAATTGGCGAGTTTGTTGCAAAAAATTCGACACATAGAGTTCACAACCATATAGAATACTAATAATAAAACAGAACAATACGTGCATGACTCATACACATGTGGTGATTGGGTGTCGTCGGTTTAATATGTAAAATAAATAATTGAATGTTTTTTCACATTATTGGTGAGATAATTGATACTGTAAAAATAACAGTTTTACTTTAATTTTGTTTTAAACAAAGTTTCGCTGTCACTCAGATATCGAGAGCCCTTGAAATTATACCGTCAAGCGGCGTAACAAGCCGGCAGCGCTACCGGAGCGCATGCAAATTTGTCTATGACAGTGATCTCTTACGAAGAGCGTAGTCTCCTGTAGGTTTGCATCCCGATTTTCATTAAAATAATAACGAATCTCTTTACAAATAGATTTTTCTGTCTTTATTTTTAAGCTTTCATTGTACGAGTATTTTAAAATTATACCTCGCCATGGGCAGCTAAAATTGGTTTAGGTAAATCAACTAAGCGTTAGTTCAATTAAACTTATCTCTATAATTAATTTGTGTACTTCACGCGCGTTATCAATGAGTACTAAACAGATACGGATAATATTTTGCACTTTTGACATTGTACTAGATATATACCTATGTTTCATTTTTTTACATTGTACTGAAAATAGAAAGACAAAATATCAGGCTCACCTAGGATAAGTGGTCCTCCATGGACACACCAATGCCCTGATGGGCCGTAGGTGCATTGCCGGCCTTTCAGCAATAGGTATCATTATAAAATTTCACTAAAATCTGTTCAGCCCTTACAGTTATAAATGGTATATCTAACCTGAGTTTGTTTTGTATATGTACATAGGTGGGATTATAAACCCTATAAAACCTTAAATTTGGCAAACTATTTTCTTTATCCTATAGCGGACAACAGAGCAGGTGGGTCTCTTATATGGTAATAAAACACCACCGCCCATGAACAACCACCCCACAGTCCGCGCATTGGTTGTGTTGCCGGCTTTTTACGCCGCTTAAGCTGCACTTTTAAGGACATCCGATATCCTCACTTACTCTGCGAAACAAAATACAAGTATTGTTTCACGCGGAGTATTCTGTGAGCCCGTGGTATCACTTCGGACGAGCCGGTCCAATTAGTCACACATACTTCAGCATGGATCTTCCATGGACGACAATAAAAATACGAGAACTTAACCAAACTTTTATCTCAAATAAGTATTTAAAGGTGTCACGTCTCCAAATTGAATTATAAAAATTGCTCAGACTTAATAAACTGTGATTATTATAGATTGGTTCAAAATACAAAAAAAATAATATTCGTTTATATATTTTTTTTTATTTTGTTTGTATATTTTATTCGTATTCTTTGCCTGGGTTACCTAATATAACTTTTAAATACAATTAAGGTAAAATTTAATGGTAATTACTATTAATAGAAACGTAATTTATAACAATCCGACTCTGGTCGACCTTAGATGTCTAGTCTCGGACCTTGAATATCATTTAATAGTACTTTATAAGAAATCTATTATTGATATTTTTTTGGACAACCGCGCCACAGTCCACGCATTAGTTGTGTTGCTGGCGTTTTATGGCCTCCGATATTCTCACTAACTCAGCGTGTAGCATCTATTGTTATTAAGTCATCTTTTTATCATCTTATTGAGACGTCAGGCTTGTCTATGTGTATAAAGTTGGCGTTCCGAGTCGCTTATATTCCGATAACAAATGTCAGATCCATAACGGGACAGGTACCCATATCAGGACGCCCATAGACCACACCGCAAACTCTTTGGTTGGGTTGCTGGCTTTTAACTTAAACAGTGAGTAAATATAGTAGGATTCATTTATAGAGTAAAAAACATTACAAGGGCAACATATTCACGTTATATTTATAATATTATATTATATTTATAAATTTTTTTTACTTTGACAGATCCTTTTTTTCTTATTGACGTTTTTAATAATATTTGTAATGTCAATTTAAAATACCTATGTAATAGTATAATGCAACGGCAATAGATTTCATAGCAAGTCAAGAAAATTCTAAACACTGGATTCCAGAGAAATATTACGAGTTTGTACTTTCTATATCCAGCTATGACGTCAGCATCGCCTACCTAGCTGTAAAACAGGTGTATTCTCTATGAATGAATTATACATTTAAAAAATTTATATTGATGTCATACTAAAATCGAGATATATTTCTACGTCTGTTTTACTGATGCTTTTTTATAGTATAGCGGAAAATGGAGCAGATGGGTCTCCTATGTGGTAGGAAAACACCGCAGCACATGGACATCCGCGGCACAGTCCGCGTAAGGGTGGCGTTGACGGCTTTTAACGCCACTTAAGCGGCATTTTTAAAAGTCTCCGATATCCTCACTCACTCTGCGAAACACAGGACAAGTACTGTTTCAGCAGCAGTGGTATCTGTCCATTAAGGAGACCCACCTGCTCCGTTATCCGCTATAGAATAAATAAAAAATATATAGTTAAAAAAGTAAGTCCTTATTTAAGTGTATCTCTTTTATTGTTAAAAACCCATATTATGATGACTAATTGTGTTTTTTAATATAGAGTATCTGTAAGGAAGTCATAAGATTTCTCAGTGTCAAGTGTTTACTTGGGTGGGGTGCGTTCGCGCTATCGCAGATCCGATTTCAACACTGCTAATCCCAATGTATCGAGTTACGTTATTCACTTTAACATTACAATAACACAGAAACATTTTACTAACAATTAATAATTACTAAATTGAGTAAAATATAATAAAATAATAAATTGTTATAGTATTTTTCTTGGTTTTGGTGTATTTTTTAATGTGTTTAGTATATTTTGAGACTTTTTTTTTCTTTTTTTTATGGTTTAGCACAACGGACCAGGTAGGTCTCCTATACACTAAAAGAACATCGCCGCTCATAAACAACCACGCCACAGTCTGCGTATTGGTTGCGTAGCCTACTTTTTACGCTGCTTAACCGGTATTTTTAAGGGCCTCCGATATCCTCTTAAAAAAATGAGATACATCTTACATACATCGTACATTTTTAGTATTTATTATTATTATTATTAAGTTTAAGAGTATATGTCGTAATTTGTGTTCATTAAAAATATACTCGAGACAGACAAAACATGTGGGCATTCAAGTTCGATTAGATAATGTTCATGCATTGAATATGTAATGTGTGCTCGATGACAATTCGATATTGTGACCATACTTTTGGGAAAACCGTAGTAGAGCCATGCTGAAGCATATGCTGGCGCTCTAATTGGGCCGGCTCGTCCGACGTGAAACCACGGGCTTACAGAACACTCAGCGTGAAGCGAAATTTGTCCTGTGTTTCGCTGAGTGAGTGAGGATATCGGAAGCCTTCAAATATCGCTAAAGCGGCATAAATGCCGGCATCACAACCAAAGTGGAGTTTGTGGCGCGGTGATCCATGGGCGGCGTTGTTCTCTTACCACATAGAGGACCCACCAGCTCAGTCGTCAGTCGATAAATGACTTGAAAAGTCCTTACATCGCGTCCGCTGCGTAAATTATTGACTATAGAAGACTCTGCAGAATTTTTTTTTAATTTATCTACAAACACCGAGTTTTAAAAGAATAATTAAAATACAGTCTCTGTTAAAGTTTATTTGTACCTATTATTAATAATTTATATGACAAAACATTTTCCGTGATCGGTTAGTATTATAGACATCCCTCTAAATCCTAGACCCACTGTCACAGCTCATATGAAAAACAACAATTCGTTGTCAATTTACAAGTAATGAACCAATACTTCGTATTGTCACACTTTTATGAATTATGTAACAACGATGCATTGTGTGGGGTACCATTTGCTTACAATACATGATTTGATGTAGCCAACGCGAACGTTTCTTAGTAGGTCATTGAAGTCACAATAACTAAACAAATAAATACTCTTTTTTATGGTATAGCGGACAACGGAGCGAGTTCTCGAGTGGCGACCGCGTACCGGAAAACGCAGAGTGGGACGTCCCGCCACACGATGGAAAGACGATCTCACGAAGTTCGCGGGCAATCGCTGGATCCAGATCGCAACAGGTGGGCGTCTTTGGGGGAGGCCTATGTCCAGCAGTGGTCTTGAATGAACTGATGATGATGACGAATAGTTAGCAAGTAGTGCATATTTCACAATAGTATACTGAACCACTACTATTCCAGGGTGTTCCGACCGGCCGCTCAGACGGCCAACTTACCCGCTACGGTCCAAGCCGAAGTTCGTGTCTCGCAGGAGACGCCCTTTTGCTAGTCGCGGCACAAACCAAATTCACGGCGAGCCTACTTGTTCCAAAAGTCCGCGAGAAGCTGTGAAGGCCTTATGCCAACAATGTGTCATTTCTAAAATAAAAACAAACTACCATTGTTTCTAGAGAATATTTTTCTAGAAATAGTAACTAATTTATTTTTATTATTGTGAGGATGTGGTTTTTTTTTTAAATTATATATATCATTCATTATTACAGTATTACTTAGAAACAATATTAATCCCTTAATGCAATATTTTTTGTAATTACATCTTTAGCTAACACAAAAAAAACTGGATGGTTTGCCTACTACGTATGTGAAAAACATGGTGTGCTCAAATCCAAACCACAAAGACATCATTTGGCCTTGAGGTCAAGCGGTTTCGGAGGAGTTTGTCTTCGTACACTGTGACAGAAGAATTTTATATATTAGATGTTCGCAGTATGAAGCGTGGACGTTAATGAACCTACAAGGAGCACTTACGAATAGCTCAAGGCTCAAAACGTAGTTTTCCGCTCTGTGTTCGCGGCTCTTGGCGTGAACATCTATTAATAATATGGCAGCAGCCGCTGCTGTTGTAGTCAGCAAAAAAGAAAAAGGCCAAAAATAGAGATCTACAAATCTATATATAAGATCTAATCAACATTACTTAGGTTTGCAAACTATTTTGAGAGGACAAGAAACAACTGGCCAGTTTAAGAACTTCCTTTGAATGACATCCACGTACTTGGAGAATTTACTACGCTCAATTGGAGCCAGACTATTAGATTTCAAGAGGCTATATTATTATCCATTCAGAAGACATTGGCGATCTTCAATATACTTTTGAAATGTCTAAACCAGTAATAACCAACATTATTCCGAAAATCTATTTAGATAAAATTGTAGTACTACGTTTTTCTATTAAAAATACTATATAATATGCCTACTAGTATTGCATATACAAATAAAATGACGTCATTAAGGCAGAGTGTATATTTTTTATATAAATTATTTGCAGCTCTTTTCATACATTAGTCTATGAACATTTACTATTATGTCAAACTTATTGTAATTGGTGCTTTTAATCTTAAAATAAAGGCTGAATCCACTGAATTGACTAATAAGTAAAATATCAACATAATTCAAATAAATATTAAAATATAATTTTAAATCATTATACTTATGCTTGACATTTTTGTAATTTGGTTTTAGAGATTTCAAGTACAATTAATACACATACATATGTAACAAAAACCTGGTGATATTTATACTAAAAGTATTTTTTTTAAATGATTTCTTCCAATAAATACATTACCGATTATTTATAACCGTATATAACTTTGTATGATTTTTAGTTATTTAAACAAATATATATTTAGTATTTAACCATATAATGGTTGGTATATTCTCGAAATTTCAATTTAAAATTAAAATAAATAAGGATAGAAAGAAGAAATATTTACAAACTCAATCACAAATGTCCCATTGTACCTTAAATGACACATTTTAAGACAATTGTGATTTGGGAATCAATTGCAAATGCCCTTATCCGTTTTGAGACGTGGCTCTATCTTGGTGTTAGGGTTTATTATATTTAAATTTGACATTTCACACTTAGGAACAAAAGATTAAACCTATTCAAATTTAAGCATTATTTCTAAGTTAGTAAATAAATAAATAATACGCTACATGTGTGATGATTCTTATTATAATGGACAAGATTGGGCATACAGATTATAAATCAGAATAACTGCTTTCAGTCTTGCATTACATTATATACAGACATTAATACCAATATTATTATCTTAAGGAGCCTGCCTTAACTGCACTAGTACCTGCACTAGTTTGTCCAATTTGCTAATAAATTACTAATTACTACCTAATATTAACTATTTTACAGATCTGTTAGATTGAGTATACATATTCCCCGAGGTATTCTATTAGTGTGGAGGGTAGCGGCAGTAGTCGGTGTTTGGGTGCCGTCCAAAGTTTTGGAGTTAAGGGATTCGAGTCCAGCGATTTATGTATTGCAAGTCGCGCTGAGTGCAGGAGGCTTGGTGGTGATTTCCTCATTGGATTTTTGAGGAGGACTGGGCTATGTGCGCATCCCTCCCGGTCAACCCACACTGTGCCAGCCGCCCCACGCTCCCCTAGACGTGTGTAGTGCTCCACTAGATCGATCACACAACGGAATCTTGGCATATACCTGGCGAGTAGTCTGTCACAGTCAAACCTGGAAATAAAGCAAAACATTAATCAATATATATTACACAAGAACTACTACAACCTTATCATAAAGTCTAATTTTTGTATTACGATTACATGTTAATATAAGATAAGAACGAGCATCTACGCAATAAATCGATTTTAGTATGACGCAGAAATACATATTTTTTTAAATATCAACCTTTTAGCATCGCTTGTGACCCAATATTGTTTACTTAGTTCTACAAAAAAAAAACAAGAGATTTCAAGGGAACTTATATTGAATAAACTTCAATATCTAACACCTCGTTTTAAATTATCAAACTTTTAAGTTTATAAGGAAACATGGCAAACATAATCACGGCCAGTATAATATAATTCGCAGTAGAATGTGATCATGACACAAGTAAGTACAAAGCGATTAGCTGTAAGCCGTAATGTCAGAGATATTTAACCCAGAAAAACTACACTACTAGGAAGTCCTCCACGCCCCCAAATAGGGTTACCAGATCTATACTTTTTCCCCAGAACTGTGGTACAAGAAGTCATTGTTACTAGTAAACATACGAAGTCACCAAATTAGACTTATTTAAAAATATTACCTATATTGTTTTTGAAATTATTAAACTAATGAGAAAATTTAGGTTTAGCTAAGGTTCTGGACTGATATATGTTGACGCATTAATTGGGACGGCTCATCCGAAGTGATACCACGAGCTTACAGAATACTCAGCGTGAAATAGTAGTTATACTTGAAACGGTGCTTCTACTGTGTTTCGCTGAGTGAATGAGGATATCGGGAACCCTTAAAATAGCGTAAAAATCCGGCAACACAACTAATGCGCGGACTGTGGCTGTGTTTTCCATGGGCGGCGATGTTCTCTTACCACATAGAGGACCCGTCTGCTCCGTTGTCCGCTATACCAGAAAAAAATGTAGTAATTCTGAATTAGCACAATTAGCTGTTAAGGCGAATATTTGGAAAAACTAAATCACATCCAGAGAGAATAGGAATAGGCACCATATTTCCAACAAAGTTATATTACACGCTCTTATAATGTATTTTCAAATTCAACATATGGCAACCCCGGTAACAAGCCACACTCCACAGTAGACTGCACACAAATAAAACAGTAGGTCAATAGAAGCATCGCGACGACACAATTATGTACTTAAACATATTAATAAATGAAGGTTGTTTATTCGGATTTAATTCGTCGCTGACGCATTCCTAGTAAGTCTTAGTATAGATAAAATACACTGCAAATAAATTAGTTTAATTATTTGGCAAATGTACTTAGATAATCTTAATACCGAACAACACAATAAATGCTTAATATTAGTAATTTGGAGATAACTAAATGAGTGACTGAATATTTATTTTTATTTATATTACTCCTAGATGTGATACTGGAATATGTACGAAGCAAACACCGAATTATATTACGTTAATACTTTGTAAATTATATAAATCCTATAATATAATGAACTGCGTAATTAAACAGACAAAATTGACATGTTTACGCAAAAATGTTTAATTGATAACGCCGCAGATAAGCTCTTCCAAGTAACATTCATTCGAGAAATCGAGTTTATAAGAATTTTGGAATTGCTAACGACATCTGGGGATGCGTACAAATTGACGTCTATATCTTACCTAAAGAAACCTTGTTCATAGTGCATTCGAACTGAGGTTGGCCCTCTATCTGTTTGTACTGACAGTGAAAATATGAAATTTCTATCCCGTGAATCCCGTATTATGAAATCTCCAACGCTGGCGTCTTTCAAGAGATACCTGGCACCCTGGAAATTAAATAAACAGTTTTTAAAATAAATTAATACTGAACAATTTGCGGCAAAATCTTAGATTTAGTAGATAGCCTATCAACTGTGCTATATATGGCATTGCATAGATGCAGAGCCCAGGCCATTATAAGAATTTCCTTTTTTAATTTATTTAATAATAAATAAAAGTACTTGAGCTATTAACTAATGTTGTAAATATATAATACAAAATTTTACGCCAATAAACAAATAACAATATATATTTTAAAAATATACATTACATTTAAAACTATTTTTAGTTTAAGCATGATAGTAGTTTTTTCTGTAAATTTAAATGTAACACTTGGAGTATACAATCTATCTATTCCACAGGGTTTTAGTGTTAATTGATATTTGGTTAGGAGAATCGCTGATAATTGTTATCAATGGAGAGATTACATTGAATTCTGCATATCATTACTTCAATGTGTACTAGGAAATGAAAAAATACCTTTATCTATAACATAACACTCTAGATATAAATGTTATGGTCTTTTTTAGTCATATGGGTTTCCCTGAATTAATATGAGCAATGCTTTATAATGTATCACATTATACCTAAGAGCCTAATTCTGTATTAATATTTATTTACTACTATTGTAAGGCCTTATTTTTGTTTGTAATTAATAAACAGAGATACAAAGCTACTTTTTTTATGATATCAAAATTAACTGTAATAATAAATAGGAAATATTAATATTACCTGCCAATCTAAATTTCCATAGTACCATCCAGATAGGCGGAGGGCTTTAAGTGTATCCTCCAGCCGTTTTAACTCCTCATTGTATGGTGACGGTAGAGGTGATGGTACTGTGTCCAATGGATGAGACAAATAGGGCTGTATCGTGAAGGGTGGAGTCAGTGGTGTGATGGCTTTAGAACACGACAAAGACAGATGTAGCTCATGCTTGCAGTTGGGACAGCAGGCAACGCCATTGCACCAACTGCTAAGCGGCACCCCAACCTCGATACAGGCATCTGAAAGAGAAAACGTTTTATTATAATATGTAGAACTAAAAGATGATGTTTTAAGATTATATTTCATACAAACTTTACAATATTGTATTGATTGAAATATATTTTTAAAATCTGGTTAAATAAAACATCTAACCTATTAAATGCTTTTTAGTTACCATCACTATAATTAGTTCAGTATTTCAAACTTGATTGACTACAATATGATCTAATGCTAAGTATTTATAGAATAATGAACACATTAATAAATACATGCACTCAATTAAACTGCCTAAATTATTTTTATGCATTATGTAAGTTTAATATTATATTTCAAGGAGTTGCATATATATTTGTAATCAATTTTAATAATTCTAATAGGATCTTTTTTAAAATAGTTTGTCTCATGATTAAGTTGTTTGGCAATTGTTACCATAATATGCTCCTGAGACATGCAGGTACCTTATTTGTCAATCATACTATAACGGAAAATGCCTAATAAACTATTCAATTTATAGATTAAAATAAGGATTTTTACCATAACAATATTATATGTAATAGCTACTTCAAGCACAATGACAGATACAGTATTCATTTAGCTTAGTTGTGAAAATTATAGAATATTTTATTATTATTAGATTATTTTTAAAAGAGATATTTATATAATTATATATATAATTATGATGAATAGCCTATTATTAGCCTTCAAACTTAAAAGTTATCTTTATACGTTATCAATGTGTATTGCAGCTACGCAAATTAGCATGGTAAATGACAATCTCAACATGACCTTATTTAATATATAGGCCTTGGATTCCGGTTAATATTTTTTTAATATTATATAATAATAAATAATGTTCTTAATAGTATAAACACGTTCATTTAATAAAATTAGGTAGGATGAAAGCTATAATATACTTAATTCTTTTAAATAAAACTTACTTTGGGAAGGTAAAGTCGCTATCGTCATATTTAAAGGACGTAGTTTCGCATCCCGTCTCTCAAATAAACAAATTGGCCGTTTCGGTGGACAATTATTTGATCCACCTGAATCTTTGTTAGAGGCCACGATTTAAAAACTTAAAAAAACACTTAAAATTTCACAATATCATTGAAGTAGTTCATCTTGCAATAATAGGTAGGTTAGGTTTCCACGAAACAACTTTCACTGAGATAATTCCACTCTCGCCTTTGAGGCGCCTGCCGTCAAGCGCCAACATTCGAAATGCAAAACGTAGAATGTGAACACAAGCTTATATCAAAATTATAAAGTATTGTTATTATTTTTCAGACACTACGAGATTTAAAATCAAATATATTAACGTAACCAAACTGTATCAATATCAAACACGGACGCACACGACAGCACTGCGCAACTAACAAATGTATACTGAGACTGAGTGAGAAGTGAAGACTGAAGTGAGGCATGAGGTGTGAGGGATTGAAGAGTGCGATACATAAGCCGTAAAGGCTAGTTCGCATTAGACTAGTATTTTAGTTGAGTAGAGTAATTTAGTGGCTAAACTATGCAGAGTCTAGACTCTGCATAGAAATCGTTCATCATTACGGCTATTTTTAGAAGAGGTGCATGAACAACTTTGTGTTATTAACAAAAATAAGTTATGGGTTTGAAAGTGGATTTATATAAGAGATAAACTGGGTGATGAGAGGCGGTAATAGTAGAACAAAATGGATTGACTCGACTAAATTATTTACTAAACCTATTCGATTAAATTTTTGTTGCTCAGATACATTTAGCCACTAAAGTATTCTCCACTCGACTAAAATAAGAGCGTAATGGAAACTAGCCTTAAGTGACTAGTGAAGTCTGCCGTCTGAGAATTGAAAAGTATTACCAGTGCCTACGGAATACTGTTGCACGAATAAGAGGGGAAAACGGATGTATACGGATTCGTACTCTGTATATCTGAACGCTTCGTGAACGGAACGGACGACGCGAGACAGCTGTTCTTTCAGACGGTGAACATTGAATATTTTCAAGAAATCATTCACAAACTTATATAAAATTATCTAGCTGTGAAATTATATAATTTTATCTATATCTTAGGATTAATAAATATTGATGGAAATTGTCTATTGTTTTCGTATACAAACATATTTATCTGCGTTTTATCATATTCGACAATATTATAAATAATTCCTATTAAGTTAATGGGGCACTTATTATATAAATTCTAAAGAAGTTTAAATTAGATCATGTTTAAAATACTATTGTATTATTTATGTAAAATCTACAATATAGGAAGAAAAGCTGAATAGTGGATATTTAATATTAACCAGACATAAAGGCAGGTGTTTGGTTAGCATACGAAATTCGGCCGTGCTATATAGCGAGTTCCCCGTAGTGCGATTATATTTGGCGTTCACCGAATACCCTACCTGCATTCAATGCTTTCACATCCACGAACCATCTGCTACTTGCGTACACCCTTCGGCAGCTGTGTGCAATCTATTGTAAGCATAATAAGTGCTATTTATAATCAAAGAATAAGTTTTATATTGTGGATCAAAATCAGCAGTTAAACAAACCCATAGAGTTTTGTCGTTTTTACTTTTAAAGATTTACGTCACAACTCACAATACTATTCTATCTGTTTTGACAAAAGCGTAATTTCGGTGGGATTGATCGTGTTTAACAAGTTACTATTTATAAATACGCAATGTAAACAAGTATGCAAATTAATCACTGTCACGCATTCCAATTGTTTGCAGTACGTCATTATACAATCGGATTTTATAAATAAATAAATACAATTCATAATAATAATTATTCCGAAGCGTGCTGATTGTGGCGAGGGTGATGTCCTTATGAATATTGCCTTCGGGACATATTTAATTCTATGTGGAAACTAAAATAAATTGTGAAATTTGTATTAATTTTTTTCTAGTTAGTTAATTTAATTGATGTCAATGATCAATGGTTTTGCATTGGAAAATACTGTATCGTTGAATAAGTCTCATCTTTAAGAAAACTTAGCCTCTGAAAGAAATTGTAAAAATATAACTCAAACTGATTTAATAGCCTTCTAAGAAATATCTTATTTGGCACCCGATACAGATTTTATCACGAAGGCGTTATAAGATAGATTAGAAATACGAGTTTTACATACTCCTTCAAAAATGTATCACACCATTTGTGTTTCAAGTAATAAAATATATTCGGATTTTTTTTTATACAAATACTACAATAATATAAAAGAAAAAAGATTTATATATGAGTTGTAATAAAAAAACTAAAAACTATTTGATTAATTTTCAAAATTCTCCTCAACTCAAGCATGACCAAAATACAGCCAGGGTAACAAAAAAAAAATGAATGAGTAACTTCTAATTCTTAGTAAAATACGTAATTATGTAATAATTAAAAAGAATATTTAATTAAATATGAATATTTAATTATAAATATTCATTAAAAAGTATTATAAATATTATAAACTTACTAATACATGGCATAGAGTAGAAAAAAACATTCCGTCAAATCGTAATTTAAACTTTTTCTAAACATTATAATCTGTGTTAAAAATATATAGACAAATGATACTTTATTTTTTATTTCACTGCAACGCTCTTCATTTCATAGAACCAATTAATATACAATTGTAAAATAATGTTTTATTTATACATATAGAAAGTCGTGCCTACATTCTGCCTTCTTTGGATTGAATTGTTTGCGCGAGGATTTCTTGAAATTGTATGTTGTATGACAGTATTTCTTAGAATTGTCTTTGTCGCTATTTATGAAGCTATACTTCAAGTTACACCTACCAGCTCTTCGGACACTGACCTTTGTTTTAAATTAATTAACATCGATGATATTATAGAAATTCAATTGTAATCTGCATCTTTCATTCATCTGCTATTTATTTTATTTTATGCAAAGAGGGAATAATATAGAAATTATGTGAAGTATTAATCATTATTGATTGTAATTTAATATAAATCAACACAATTGTTGAGCGCAGTTCTTGTTAAATTACAAATCAAATGAATAAGACAAAGTAATTAAATTGTAACCTTCGTAATGAACTTTAAACGATAATATTTTCATAGAAAACAACATTTAAATTGACTTTCTGCTTAGTAAGTAAGCTATTAAAAGTTTAATATATTAGGTCGGGGCAAAAGTATTTTCGTATTTTTCATAGGAATTAGTGGACGATTCCTTTAAAATCCCACCATACACACATCATCACTTTGTTTCGAGTCAAGCCGGGCTTTGCCACGGTCTGTGGGGGTTGTCCACGCTTCGACCACGACCTTTTTCGCACATTCTTATCGT
>DWCF01004542.1:0-16165 GCA_018230265.1 Delias oraia | reverse complement strand
TATAAGATAATTATAATAAATATACTATATAATATATAAGATAATAAATAAAAAGTTTATTCATAAGATACTACTGCAGTCTTTTTTATAATTTCAACCCTAGGCTTCTCTTTCACAATAGGCATAATTCTACCCATGTGCTGTTTCATTCCACACTCTTTAGCTTCTTTACCATTCTTAAAAATAGTAAGCTTACTAATATATTCTTTAACTCTCTCAGCATTCAAATCAAAAGTCTCTTTATTCATATTTCTTCTTCTATTATCTACTCTAATTCCTATTCTTCTAGCATAATTAACTTCAATACCTGCCTCTTTTAATTCTTCTGGTGTAAATCCTTTACCAAGTCTCTGTTTTTTATTGTATCTTATAGTAGGACATCTAACAATAGGACATAATTGTTTAAGTGGTGCAGGATAAACCTTCTTAGCTTTTACAAGTCTATTCTTGGCTCTTCTCTGTGCTCTGCTTACTTGATTATGCCACTCTTTAACTCTTTTCATAGTATTCCTATGATTATTCGGTAGAATGTGGTTGTTCTTCATGAGGGTAAAAAATTTTATTTTTTTTAAACCCCATGGCTGAGACAGTAAAATCAGTAATTACACAAGGGAAAAGAAAGACAGCACTTGCTACTTGTAAGTGTACAGAAAGTAATGAATTGAGTATATTGGTAGATAAAGTACCATATAAAATACTTAGTAACAGACTTATGCTTGCTAAAATAAAAGAAGTCATTTGTGTCGTAGACGAGACTAATCTGAAAAATATGAGTTTTAATATTACGACTAAGATTAAAGAAGGTGTTGTTACTAACAAAAAAAGTAATGGGGAAGTAGCACTTGCTTATGCTGTTAGAATGGCCTTTGCTAAGGCTATCGTATCATTTTATGGTATTTATTATGATGAATGGAAAAAACAAGAAATAAAGAAAGTTATCATGTCTTTTGATAGATATTGTCTTGTTGGAGACATTAGAAAGAAAGAACCAAAGAAATTTGGAGGTCCAGGTGCACGTGCAAGATATCAAAAATCTTATCGTTAGAATAAATATTCTTTAATAATATTTATTTTCTATTAATATTTATTATCTATTAATATTAAATTACAGTAATATACCTGTAAAATATTTAATACGCTAAGCTGCATAATATTGGATTATTTTTAAATTAGCGAAATTCATAATGTTATTTAATCATAAACATATTAAGATGTCTTAAATATTTAAATACAATATTTTCCGCATAAATATTGAACAGGTTATTTTCAGATATGCAAACAACGGAGGATAACAAGATCTGTTTTTTTTTCGATACAATCAACTTTTTTTGTTTACCCTTAAATTATACATTGCTCTTTTTATCAATGTCATATGTTTCTATCTATTTATCATAATTAAAATAATAAAAGACTTTTTTTATATGTCTGAAAATACTAGATTTATATTTAAATATTAATTTATGCAGTTTTATACCCTTCAACTTTATGCAATCAAATTCTCAATCATCAATCGGAATTTTAGGAGATGAAGACACAATCAACGGCTTTATGATAGGCGGCATAAAACTAGATTTAGTAAATTCAAATTTATTACAAGTCACATATAATACACCAGAAGAAGATTTAAAAAGAATGTTTAACAAGCTAGTAAATAGAAAAGACCTTGCACTAGTTTTAGTATGTGACTTTGTATATGAAAAAATAAAAGAAGAAATTTCTAAACATTCTGGATCTCTTCCTTCTGTTATCGAAATACCTAGTAAAATAAAAAATGCATAAACTAAGTATTTAATTTATTACATTGTTCTATAAACCAATTAAATGGTTTTATTAATGTTCCCTTATCTAAACCAGTAATATTGTATAATCTAATATTATCTTTATACTCTATCATGTCATCTTTACAATCAACTAAATCTTTTTTATTTCCTAATATTAACACTGGAATATTAGGAACTGAAGATAACACTTTACTAATATAAGACTCGTCACTGGTAGTTAAATCATAAACATAAATTAATCCATCACATTTCTCAAAATAATTATTCCAATATTCTCTAAATATTACTTGTCCACCAATGTCATAGACAAGTAAAGAGACATCTTGATAAGAACAAGAAAACAAAGAATACCCAAAAGTAGGAGAAATATTAGACATCTCTCTATTAAATATATTAAATAAAATTGTAGTTTTACCTGCATTATCTAGACCCACACAGACTATTTTAATCTGACTTGATTCTTTTTTTAATTTTCTTGTAAGTTTTAAAAATGTCATATAATAATTAGGGTAAAAATTCAAGCTCCGATAGCGTAATGGCTAACGCGTTTGCCTTCTAAGCAGAAGATTGCGGGTTCGAGTCCCGCTCGGAGTGATTTTTTATTTTAAAAAATAATAATTTTTTTATGCCATGCATAAAAAGATATTTCATTTACAAGAAAAGCTAGAAGAAAGAGATCTACCAGAATATTCATCATTTTTACCACCAGAACTAAGAAATTGTGATACAAAACTTGAAACTTTATATACTGAAGATATCTTACCTATAATAAGTAATAATAATAACTTACTACCTCTATTACACTCCTATACAAATTTGCCTATAGAAGCAAATTTAGATGAAATAGAAAGATTATTAAAAAACTATCAACCAGTAAAATCTACTTTTTTTGATACACAAGTACAACAGGAATATACCGATGGATTTAAAACTGCTTCTAATAAACAACTTACAGAAATTAAACAGACCAATGAAACAAAAGAAGAATCAAATATAGAAACTAGCATTTTAGATAGGATAAAAAATGAAATATTAGAAAATGTAAATAATATCTCTTGGGATGATGTAGTAGGATTAGAAAATGTAAAAAAAATTATAAATGAGATTATCGTATGGCCAATGTTAAGACCAGATTTATTTACAGGTTTAAGAGGACCTCCTAAAGGATTAATGCTTTTTGGTCCACCTGGTACAGGAAAAACAATGATCGGTAAATGTATAGCAAGTCAATGTCAGGCTACTTTTTTTAGTATTAGTGCAAGTTCATTGACTAGTAAATGGGTAGGTGAAGGTGAAAAAATGGTTAGAGCGTTATTTCATTTGGGAAGGAAAATGCAGCCAAGTGTTATTTTTGTAGATGAAATTGATAGTTTACTAAGTCAAAGAACTGAAAATGAAAATGAAAGTAGTAGAAGAATTAAAACAGAATTTCTTATACAATTCGATGGAGCTGCAACTTCAAACGATGACAAAATTTTGGTAATAGGAGCTACTAACAGACCTCATGAAATAGACGAAGCAGCTGTTAGACGGTTAGTAAAAAGAGTCTACGTCTCACTTCCATCAGAAAATGCCCGAATAGAAATGATTAAAAATCTACTAAAAAATTACAAAAATAATTTGAATGAATCTGATTTGAATTATATAGGAAAAATAACTGAAGGCTATTCTGGGTCTGACATGTTTAATTTATGCAGAGAAGCATCTTTAGAAGTTTTTCGTGAAATTGAAGACATAAAAAATTTTAAGACTGAAAATGCAAGAGACATAACCTTAGAAGATTTTATAAAAGGAGTAAGTCAAATTAAAAAAAGTGTCAGTAATAGAGACTTAGAATTATACAGTAGTTGGAATGATACATATGGTTCTAAATAATAAATAATTAGCCCTTTTTTTTATGTTTGAAATAACAAATGACTGGTTTAATTCAGACATTTCTCAGTTTTTAGATAAAAAGATCGTTATTATTACAGGAGCAGGTATCTCCGTGGCAAGTGGAATCCCTGACTTTAGATCTAAAAAAGGTATTTTTAAAGACATCAGAAAGAAATACAAAATTAAGGGAGAAGATCTCTTTAGTTACAAATTCGGAGTTGACGAGCGTACTAGAGAGATATATCTAGATTATATTTATAAATTAAAAAAATTAGTAGATTCTTGTAGTCCTTCTTATACTCACAAATTTTTTAGATGGTTTTCAGACATAGCAAAAATCAGGGTGTATACACAGAATATTGACAGTCTAGAAGAACGTGCTGGTCTAAAGAAAGAAAATTTAGTGTATTTACATGGAAACTTAAAACATTTAAAATGTTTATATTGTGGAAATCTAAGTAATTTTACTGATCCTATTCAAATCAAACAATCACCCACTTGCTCTGTGTGTACTAAAAAATCAACAGAAAGACTGAGGAATACACCCAGATATCTTCATACTAATATTATACACTACTATCAAGACCATCCTGATTCTGATTTTATATCTTCCTGCATAAAAGAAGACAGTGACTGTGATATATTAATAGTAGTAGGAACCAGTCTAAATGTGTTTGGTGTTAGAAATATGGTTAAGTATTTTAGTAAGATAGCTAGTATGTGTATTTTTGTTAACAAAGAAGATTGTAAAACAAGTCTATCAAAATATTTTACACATTTCTACAAAGGTACGTCTGACTACTTTTTTAAGAAAATAAAGGAAGAAATAGAAAACTACGAAATCGATATTACTTTACAAGAGATTTCATTACACGAAGAAAACTCTTCTATTATTTCTTTAGAAAATGCAAATTTAAAGAACGAGAAAATTGCAGACAAAAAGATTCATAAAAACATGAAACGGCTGTCTTTAACTAAAGAAGAAATTGTCAATAACTTTCTTTTGCTAACTAATCGGAAGTTTATTTAAAACATTCCCACAGATCGGATTCCGAAGGGGAAGATCTATTCCTCTTTTTTAGTTTATTATCTGAGTACCGTGACTGTTGTTTTATAGCACGTTTTAACTTCTTATATTTATTTTCTTTAGACTCCAATAAATTAAAAATATTTGACAATTTAGGTATTTCTTCTAGTCTCTTCTCAAATTCGTAAATCTTTAAAAAAAGAACATTTTTTATATTTTCATTATTTACTTGTGACAGTTTCCATTTAGAATAAAGATTTCTGCTCAATTCTTCTATAGATTGCAAATTTACCTTACCGATGTGTTCATTTAATTTAAACAAGAATAGCACATAGCTCTGTTTTAATATTTCTAAATTGTTTATGTCACACATAATATTATCGAGGTATTTTGCGAACGTGACTTTAATAAATTTTATCTTATTTTTATATTGTAAATTATTCTCTTCCAATTTTATCTGTAATGATTGGTTTTCTGAATTTATTTTCTCAATATTCTTATTTGATTCAATTTGCAAAGCTTCATGAACCTTTTTCAAAGAATTAAAATTACCAAGTAGTTCATAATATTTTTTATCATCTTCTTTTTTTTGTTCATATAGATTTTTATATATATTATGATACGAAGTCACCTCCTCTTTAAGTTGCTTTATTTCTTTTTTAACATATTTATACTTTACTTTGTAAGCCTGTTTACTTTTCTTAAGATCATCTAATGTGTCTAATAATAAAAGTTTTACCTCTGAAATGTCCTTCGATTTTTTTTCTTTATTTTCTCCTATATCTTTCCTATTCAACATAGATCGTTTGATTTTATACTTCTTATTTATGCACTTATCATCTATTTCTTTTATATGATATTTTATATCATTATTTTTTTGTTCTAAAAATTTATCATTTTTTTCATTAAGTTTAAAAATATTTGTTTCTCTGTGTGGAATTGTTTCTTTATTTTCCAAATTTTTATATTCTTGATATTTTTCGATAGATACATCTGTAGTAATTTCTTTAGTAGTACTAATTTTTGGTGATAAAATTTTGGGATAAATCTCCAATGGTGCTTGCATTTCATCTAAATCTTCAACATTATTCTGTGAAGATATACTAGTTAAAGTCTTTTTTAGAGTTTTGCAATCAGTGCTATGTACTTTATTATCTATTGTTGGAACTAAATTTGAAGCAATTTGTTTTTTCAATACACAGTCTTCAGTATCATCATCTACTAGTTTTTCGGTTTTTACTTTATATTCTAATGGTAATTTTCCATTCGTTGTCTCTCGACTTATTTCGTGTTTACTGGATCTATAATAAGATGTTTGGTTTAGACAAAGAGGACTTGTTACTTCTTGTAATGATGATTCTTCTTTTTTTGTATAAAGTTGATTATCTGACTCTTCATTGATTATATTAGATAAATCTATAGAGAAACTGTCTTCCAATTTAATTTCTTTTGACTTTTTACCTTTAAATAAAATAATAGGCTTGGGTTTCATAGGAGTTGAATATCTAAATCGAGAATTTTTTTCATGCATAAAACTAAAATTTATTTTTTTTAAATATTTTTTTGCATACACAAAATCAATTTGTTTATTAAAATTGAAATTGAAAGTGCTTTTTATCAATTTTATTTTATTGTCTTTACTTTTTTTGCTTTTTAAATTAAGTGGTTTAAAACCTTAGAAATTTTTTTATTGTTATGATAGTAATTATTATATTGCCATATAAGTAGTTAAAATTTTAAGTGTCTTATATTAAGGATTTTTAATTAATTAAAATTTACATAATTGGTTGTTAGAATTGCATACAGCAGCACAATTCAACGAATTTAAATACTTAAACAATTTTAAATTTTAAAAACTTTTTACTATCTATTTTTTTTTATAATTTGTTTTACATTTAACATTTTAGTCTGACCTAACTATCAAGTGTTTTTATGTCAAGTTTTGATGCATCTATATGGTGAAAAGCATAGGCATAACTTTTTTTTAACTAATATATTTTAACTGATCTTTTTACGTATAGATCGAAAAAAAGAATGTTTTATTTACATCAAAAATTAACTTACACCTCTACCGTCGTGTGTCGTAGAAAATAATATGCTCTTTATTCAAGCACGTTATATAGCTTTAATTAAAATTAATATAAAAGTAAAAAAAATGATTTAAAAAGCCTTAAATTTTTCAGTCAACTGAGAATACAAAATTTAAATTAGCAGACAAGATTAGATTTTCTATTAAAAAAAGATTAAAATTTATTTTTTTATTTAATTTATAGGTTGTTTTATATCTAATATAACTCTAATATTCATCGCTAGCAATTCACTACAAAGATATTTAAAGACATAAGGCATCTCCACTGTGTTAAAAGTTTTTCCACCACAGACACATTTATTATTATTCGTAAATAGAATACTCTTACAAGTACAACAATAAGTAAAAACGGAATGATCACTACATTTTAGTAATCTATCATTTAACAAATAAGGAGTTCCATGACCAATCATAGCATCTCTTTCCATTTCTCCAAATCTAACACCTCCTTGATTCTTTCTACCTCCTACAGGTTGTTTTGTAGTGGCTACTACTGCACCAGAAGCCCTGACTTGATACTTATCATTTACCATATGTCTCAGTCTCTGGTAAAAGACTACTCCTATAAAGATATCAGTCTTAAATTCATTACCAGTAATTCCACTGTACATAGGTTCATTACCATAAAAATTAAAACCGTGCTTTTGTAGTTCATCGCCAATAGAATGAGTAATAGTATCGGAATCCATATTATTGTCATTAAAGAAATTATTATTTCTAAAAGGTGACCCGTCTTGAATTTTGCCATTACAACACCCTGCTTTCCCTGACATACTTTCTATCAACATCCCTATAGTCATTCTAGAAGGAAAGGCATGAGGATTAATAATAATATCTGGGACTATACCTGACTCAGTAAAAGGCATATCAATAGAAGGCCAATGCATTGAACAAACACCCTTCTGACCATGTCTACTACAAAATTTATCTCCTATATTTGGATTTCTAATTATTCTAAACTTAATATTTGCACAAATATTTTCATTCTCAAATATGTCTACACTTTCTATTATGTACCCATCACTGCTTTTACAAAGAACAGTAGTCTCTTTACCACCTAAATCTACAAATTTATATAAAATATCACCAGCATGAATTTTAAGACCTACTTCAGGTAGAAATGAAAACCGACAATCTTTTGGCAATTCAATTTTGTCTACTTTATAGACATACCCAGTAAACAGGCCTCTTTCCATACTCCCTTTATTTATTACCATAGCATCTTCCATGTCATACGCAGTGTAAGAAAGAACTGCTACTATACAATTTATACCAAGTGGGTAGTCTTGTACTAAATTGTACTTTTTATTTTGTACTACTGGATGTTGTGTATAATTCAACATGTATAACTTTGAATCATTTCTTGTTTTAATATTGTGTATTGGGTGTCCCATACTCTGTTTAGCCATTTGACACTGGTACATATTTCTCGGAGATTGATTATATTCCGAGAAAGGAGTCAAACTAGCGACAATACTAAAAATATTCTGATTGTCAATTTCTTTATACTCGAAATCCAAATCATTTTTACAAAATCCAAAATTGTTTTTATTTTCTTTATAACCTTCTTTATTAACTTTTTCTATATCTTTTTTATTAACTTCTTCGTTAAGATTTATATCTAAAAAGACTTGTTCCATAATTCCTACATTTTCTATTTTATTACTAAATTTGTGTAAAATAGGCCTTGAAAGTCTAGAAACCGTATTAAAAATATACACTGCTTCATATAATTTTAGACCATTGCAGTGTACAATTTCTATGTTTAAATTATTTTCTCTTCTATAAACTCTAAGTTTAGTGGTAAGTTCATTAGGATTTACAGTATACCCGATTAATTTACCGTTATAAAAAACACTTACTCCTTTGACAAATTGTCTAAAAGCAGGTATAACACCATAACTGAATAATAAACTTAAATCAAATACACATGGGCGGTTAACTAAACACGCAGCAGAAGTAAGATGTGTTAAAAGACCACAAGGTGTTCCATCAGGCGTATGTACTGGACAAAAAAATCCCCAACTTTCAGATCTAAGTTTACGCACACCGGTAGTGCGCACTTCTTGAAAAAAACTTCCCCTGTTTACACTTCTAAAATGACTAATGTACCTATAAAAATTAATTCTTTCTGCGATTATACAGAAACCAGCACTTTGTAAAATGTCACTGGAATGTTGAACGTTAATATTACCAGTAGACAAAAAAGATTCAAATCCTCTACCTACAATAGTACAGTCTAAATATTTAAACGAACGTAAACAATCGTCTAAAGACAACTTATTTGACACATCATTATTAGCATCTTCTTTTCGTTTATTTTTATTTTTTGAGATCGTGCGAGCATGCAACGATTTAAAATTTCTTTTTAAGTCTTCTAGTTTTTCTCTAAAAATATTTGCAAAAAGCTGTGTTTCTGTTAACAATTCGTGCGACGAAGGAGAGTCAGAATCTTCTGGAATAATTTCACCTTTTACTAGTAACAAAAGTTTTCTGATAGACTGTATCAGAAAATTAAATTTATCTTCGTGACATTTTAGATGAGGACAAATATAATCATCCAATATTTCAAGACAAGCTTCTTTATTAGTAGACGCATTCATGGCCTGTTTAAATCTTGCTCCAATGTAATCTACACATTCCGTTTTTGAGAAAACTTTTTCTTTACCAGTCTTTCTTAATGGCACTGACATATAAATATCTCGATCTAGAATATCAAAAATTTCTTCATCTGTAGTGTTAACAAGAGCTTTCAAAATGATAATCACAGGAATATGAAATTCATTCCTTTTTCTAAAAAATCTGAAAAATATATCTCCATCAACACTATAATGTAAATAATTTACATGTCCTAATTCATCGTCTCCTACACTTCTTATGTAAATGTAGTCATCTGTATAACTTTTATTTTTTTGTGATCTACTCAATGCAAACGCAAAATTTCTTTTTTGCATAATATGAAATCTAATTAATTTATCAAGACCGTTAACAATGAAATACCCACCAATATCATTTTCATCTTCGTCAATAGCATTTGGATTTAATTCGTCTAGTAGATGACAATATCCTGATTTTATCATAATTGGAAACCCACCACAATATCGTAATTCCGATGATATTAACTTGTCTTCATAAAACAAATTAAATTTAATAAACAACTTACCTTTATAAGTCGTATTGGTCAGTCTTGCTTCTCTTGGTAATAATCTTCTATCTAAACTTATATTATTTTTTTCAGTTATAAAAGGTTGATGAATAGTAAAATCAACCAACTCCATTTTAAATTCATCTATAATAAGTGGTTTGACTTTTTTCATTATGTTCTTAAATACTTTATTGTAAAATATTGCATTATAAGATTCAATATGTGGTTTCGTTATATCTTCAATATTCATATGGGTACATTAAAAAATATTTTAAACGATCAATACCCCAAAAGAATATGAAATTATTACTAGTAGAGTTTGAAGATCAGAACGGAAAATCGTTATCAGAAAAAATGCAAGTACCAGATAATATAACAGTAGAACAATTAAAGTCTTTAATTGATACTAATTTATCGTTATATGTTAACGGCAGTCCTATTTTAGACACTTTATTATCAACCATTGAAGAATTAAATTTAAATAACGAAGAGATTATTAAAATTAGAACAAGTCAGGAAGAACCGGCTACCCAAGCAGCTACTTTCTGTTCTTCATCTTACAGTGGACATGAAGGGCCTGTCTTATGTTTAAAATATGATGACATTTTAGTCACAGGCGGAAGTGATTGTACAGTCAGATTTTGGGATATAACGACTAAAACACAAAAAAAAATTATAAAAAAACACAATCATTGGGTTCAATGTCTTGACATTTCTCCATGCAAGAATTTTGTTATTTCTGGTTCGATAGATGGAGAAATAAAACTTTTTAGTAGGGAAGGAGAATTTTTAAGGAGCTTTATAGGACACAAAGACGCTGTAGTAGCTATTAAATTCTTTAAAGATTTGATTGTATCTGCTTCCCGTGACAAAAGTGTGAAGATTTACGATTTAAATGGTAAATGTGTTTTTTCTTATGGACATACAAAACCCATCACATGTCTTGCGTCAAATAACGATGTCATAGTTTCTGGCGGCCGAGATGGAAAAATTAAAATTTATAAAGGCGATGCAAATCTATCTGAAGTATTTGGACATGGGTCTAATATTAATTGTATAGATATCAATGGGGCCTACATGATCAGTGCTTCTGATGACGGAAATATTGTCGTTTGGAAAGATTTTATAGTCCATAAAAGAGTAAAACACGAGCGGGAAGTTATTTCTGTTTCTTTGGCTTCTAATAATATATATTTTGCCAGTGGTTCTTTTGATAAAACTGTTCGTCTTTGGTCTGTTGAAACGGGAAAAATGATTTTAAAGTATTTTCATGTCGATTTTGTGTATAAAGTAATGTTATTCAATGATCTTATTATCTCTAGTTCTAAAGATAAAACAGTTAAAATGTATAGAATTTCGAAAAAGAAAGTTATCAGAGATTTTATTTGCGACGACGAAGTGTATTGTTTTGACTATTATAATAATAATTTAGTATGTGGTACTAAAAGTAACAAGGTATATTTTTTTAATTAAATTTTTAATAGATTTGATTATACTAAAGTATTTCTTCCTGTAAACCATTCCCAGAATTTTCTTACAAATCCTTTTTGTAGTTCACCTCTCATAAATTTTTCATATTTTCTTAATATTAGCTCATCATAATTATGTCTTTTGATATATTCTATTGGAACTTCTGATGGTCTTTTTTCTACATCCATTTTTTTTATCATTCTAAATGGTTTGTATTTAATTTTACAATTTTTTAAATCTAATATATCTTTAACTTCTCTATTAAATGGATATAATCTTTCATTTATGTCTAAATCTTTACCATCTATTTTACCTTCATATTGATTCTTTAAACCTTTAATCTGTTTTTGATACCAAAGATAATCGATATATGAGTGATGATGCCAAAAAATAGGATCATTTGGACTAAACATCTGTGTCATATCTCCACCAAGATTCGAATGCACAAGTGCATGTGGTACTAGTTCTAAGATATCTCTAAATTCATTATAATTACTTTTGTTATTGATTAATCTTTTTATGTCTTTTTCACTATATAATGGTTCTATATCTTTGTCAGTTCTTTCTAAACAATGCGGATGTGGAAATGTTACCATAAAACATTCTGATATTCCCCAATATTCATCCTTAAATATAAAAGATTTACTTGGATCATTTGCATCAATAGACCAATCCCAATAAGGAATTGTAATTTCGGGATCTTTAGTCAACATTTGTAGAATTGACTCGACATGCAGTAGAAGCATTCTATGCCATGGAAGAAATCTACCATTTTTATGAGCATAAGAATCGACATCAACATGTATTTTGGCAATATCCGCCAAATATCCTTTTTCTCTAAATAATTCAAAGGCTTTTTTATATCTCTTCCATTCAATATCAGACATATCTCGAATCTCTTTTCTTATAAGAAGTTTTAGACTTATAATATTTAAATAAAAGATTAAATTCATGCAATAAAAAAAAAGTTACAAATTTATGTCTTTTTGCATAAATAAATTAAATTTGTTGAATGATTTTATTTTTTCAAAACATTTTAATTTTATCCCATGGATTTTTTAAAAAAAATAGACCAACCAATAGACTATCATGGACAAGAATTGTCTAGAAAGCTTTTTTATGTAATTATCTATTTAGGATATGCCTTTTCATTATTAACTGGAATAATATTTAGCGATTTAAAATATACACTGTTTTTAGGAATTCTTACTGTTATCTGTGTATTTTTGATTTGTGTACCCTCTTGGAAAATGTACAGAAAGAACCCTTTGAAATTTACAGAGAAAAATAAATAAAAATTTTATTTAATAAATTTAGCACTACTTTATTTATCAGATTTAAAGTTTGATAAATGCATGATAATGAAAAATCCTATTTTAAATTTAAAAACCTTTTTAAATAATACAACCGATATTTCTATTTTACTATCGAACAATGATGAATTTTCGTTGTTAGATAAACCCTTCTGTCTCGAAGAATATCAACCTATTATTAGGACAGAAAATCTTAAAAACACAGCAAAGAAAAATTATTACAAACCTAGTAGAACAAGAGGACTAAAAGCTTATAAAGAGGGGTATTGTTTGGAATGTAACAAATGGTTTAGATTAAAAAACAGTAGTTATTGGTATCACATGAATTTTAAACATGGAATAAGTTCAAAAGGAATAAAATATCCGGATCCTGAAATTAGACAATCTTATGGTAAAAACGAAGGCTTCTGTGAATTATGCGATAATTGGATAAACTTAAGAAGCGGCAAATACGAGAATAATTATAAATTAAGTTGGTATAGACATTGTCAAAAATTACATAAATACATTTATTAAATTATTAATCATTATATCTTTGTATAAAGCTTTCAATCTCTTCAATTTCAATATATTTATGTTTTTGTAACGCTTCTTTGATGTCTTCGTCTTGTAATTTTTGATCAATAGAAAATATACTTGTTTTAAAATCCATAAGAGGGAAAAAAATTACATTATAAATCCCAAAACATAACTTTTTGATAAAATAGAGTAATCCACAATTTTATAATTAAAAATGTTACATGTCACATACATCAAATTAAAAAAAACAAATGTAGAATTATACCTTACTAAATATGACCAGTTGATTTTACTAAACTTCCAATTTGTTAGTTTGTTGCTTTTTGTAAACAAATTTGAAATTTATGCTAAAAAAATATAAAATATTTTTTTTTAATCCTTACATGACAGAAATAAAAATTGATCCTTCGAATTTTTCTTCCCGAGTAGGTAAAATTAGAAAACTCTTACCAGAGCCTTTGCTTATTATATTAGGAGGTCGTAATGATTTAGAACAAGCCAATTTGAACTCTGCTTTATCAAATTTTTTGATTGGGTATGAATTTCCTAATACTTTGATTTTAATTGACAATGTAATCAAAATTTACAGTCATAAAAAGAAACTGGAGTTGTTGAAAGTATTAAAAAATGTAGAATTAGTTAATTTAGACAAAGATTTTAGTAATATACAAGAGATTATTAGTTATTTATCATCATATAAAAAACTTTGTGTTGTTGATAAAAATAAGATTACAGGTATCTTAGGTCAAAATATTTTAAATAGTCTTATATGTGTTGATGTTAGTAGAGAGATTCAAAATCTTTTTTTATATAAAGACGAAGACGAAATGATTAATTGTAAAAAGGCTGGTATGGTTATAAAACACGTTATTAAACATTGTACTGAATTAGTTAAAGACAACGCATTAGAAGATGATAAACTTGAAGAAATAATTGATATGCCAATGGACGGTATTGATAATGAAAATATTGAATATAGTTTTTCACCTGAAATTTCAAAATATTCTTATAGAATAGGCATTAGATATAATGGATATTGTGCAGAAGGAGGAAGAACTGTTTTTAGTGATCTTAATATCTTTTATAATGCTCAAAAGTTTATTTTAGGATTAATAAGACCCGGAGATAATTCTACAATTGTTTACGAAAAGGTTTTGGAGTATTTAAAAAATAACGATCTTGACGTAGATGATAATTTTTTGTATACAACAGGTTTATTAAACGAAGAAGTTAGCTTTAAGACAGAATTTAGAATTCTTAACGGGTTGGTGTTTGTCTTAAAATTAAGTAATGGTTCTTCGATTTTAAGTAATACTTTTTTTATGGACGAAACACCTGTTTTTTTAACTCCTAATGATAGTTTTGAGGATTTCGTTGATACACGCCCTAGATTCAGAGACAAAACAAGAGAATTTGAATTGGATATTAGGAGGAAAGAACACCAAAAAGAGTTATTAGAAAAATTAATTGACGAAAGACATAATTATTATAGGAATCTTAATACAAATGTTGAAACAGAAGACATTGATAAAAAATTCCAACCTTATCAGAAAGAAAATGTTATTCCTAGAAAAGGTAAAGTTTTTGTAGATTGGGATCATAACGCAGTGTGTATTCCAGTTAATGATTTTGTACTTCCATTTCATATCAGTAACATAAAAAATGTAGTTTTAGTTGACGAGACTGTTCTAAAATTTAATTTTGAGTTTGTTAATACAAAAAATCAGAAGTTTGTGTCTACTATAAAAAGTATTAATTATTTCGATAAAAATGGAAGACAAATCTACGATGACATACAAGAACTAAAAAATACTTATTCAGTGACTTCAGATAAAGAAATAATAAAACAAGATAAATTGATTGAAAAAAGTTCTAAATTTGGTTTAGAAGATGTTTTTATTAGAACTGATATAAAGACAGCAATTAAAAAAAGAAAGGCTTCTACTCTTGAGTTGCATGAAAATGGTTTTAGATATTTGGATGAAAAACTCGATATTCTTTTTTCAAATATTAAGCATATCTTTTTTGTTAAAGGTGATGTACAAAATAAGACAATTTTACATTTTAATTTAATTAGTCCTATAATAGTAAATTCCAAAAAAACTAAAAATATACAATTTTATCAAGAAGCAAGTTCTAATTTAGCTTATAATACTCATAAGAGAGGAGATGATCATATGGAATATTTAATAGAAAAGGAAGAGTCAGATAAACAAAAAAGACTTAATTTTTTATTTGAAAGTTTTGTTTCTAAAATTGAAAATGAAACTTCTTTTAAAGTTCAAAGACCTAAGGAAGGTTTTACTGGTGTTCCTTATAAAGAGTCTGTTCTTATTCAAAAAACGCATGAATGTCTTGTTGCGTTGTATGAACAACCTTTTTTTGTTTTGTCTTTAGAAGACATTGAAGTTGTTAATTTTGAAAGAGTAGTTTACAATGTCAAAACTTATGACGTAGTTTTTATATTTAAAGATTATTCTACTGCTAAAATTTTGTCTATTGAATCTTCTTATATGTCTAAATTTAAGGATTACTTAGATTCTAATAATATTGTTTATATGGAGACTATCTTTAATATTCAATGGAAAAATGTTCTAAAGAAAATTCAAGAAGATCCTATTGCTTTTTATGCAAATGGTGGATGGACTGAGTTATTAGTCGAAGATAATGAAAGTGAAGAGGAAGAAGTTGAGGAAGAGTCTGAAGAAGAAAGTTCATCATCTTCTGATTCAGAAGAGGAATCTGATATGTCTACTGTAAGTAGTAGTTATAGTGAAGAAGATGAAAGTGACTATTCTAGTGAGGAAGTTGATAGTAGTGAAGATTTTTCTGACAGTAGTGATAATGACAGAAAAAGACGAAGAAGGTAATTAATTAAAATATTTAAGTTATATTTTATTATCAGATAAAAATACATATTATTGTTGTACATATATAATAATATAC
>DWCF01004541.1:0-16166 GCA_018230265.1 Delias oraia | reverse complement strand
ATAAATCAGAAAATCAATATTTTCTTCTCTCTATACCTTAGACAATAAGATACATAGAGAATAACCGAATTATCTATAGCGAAAAATACTGCATTTTATTGTTATATTTCTGTATTAAATATTTTGTAATATAAAATGTCGATTTCTAATAAATAAAAAAATATGTGTTACTTATGCAGGTTGTATTTTTATTTATTTTCATCATCATCATCATCATTTCAGCCGTAAGACGTCCACTATTGGACATAGGCCTCCCCATGGACTTCCATGAATACCTGTCGGAGGCGACCTGCATCCAGCGTCTTCCGGCGATTACTTATTTTACCTCTAATTAAAATTTTATAAAAAATATTTACCCTCTATGTGAAATTAAAATTCGTTTGATTGTAAAACTCTGAAAATCTAATTTTTGTCATCTCTCTTGATGTACGAGATTTACTGTTTAATAATTTTAGTATCGGTTAGTAGTAAAGTAAACTAGTAGATTTTCTAACTGAAAAAAACATGTTATTAAAAACTAGGGACTACCGCGCGTGCTTCCAAAAAACTCGTTACCACCAAACACAATTACTAAATACAAAACAAAATAGGAATGGAGTCGCTCTTCACATATTAATTTAAATATATCATGCCTTGCTTCTTATTTCTAACACAGTGTATAAGAATAATATAATCTGAAAATTTAATAATTTACAGAAGTAAGAAGGGTATAATTATATTCAACTGAAAAGTTGTAATAGTTACCCAAATTGTTATTCTTTTACGTAGATCGATCTGCCATATATGTACATGGAGGCTGGTAATATTACAAAAAGGAAAAGTTTGTGTGTATATAAAGGCTGTAAAGTATAATCTCTCGAACTACTTAACCGATATTCAGTAATAGAAAGCTTCTTAATTTGTAAGTAGGATAAGTTATAAGTACATAAATTTTAGAAAAGACTAGTAAAACTTAGTAATGCCTATAAAATACTAAAAAAAATATTAATATAATAATGAAATAAAATTAAATAGTTTTATTCAACATAAATACAAAAATGCAGCTCATTGAACGTCAAAATCAATCTACCACCGGCTCCAAGCTAAGCCAACTGAGGAGAACCTGCGAAAGAAAATATAAAAAAACATAGCAAAAAATTATCTCTGAGCATGTCCGGTATGAACACCTTAGTCCCAAGGTGTGACATAATTTACAAAATCATTAACACTATAGTATCCTTTATCGCACAAACGTCCCTTAAGAGTTTTTTTTAAATTTATTTACCGACAAATTTTGAACGTTTTTTGGGATCCAATTGTAAAAGCGTATTTCATTACCTTTAAAAGATTTACTTACTTTAATGAGTCTGATCACTCGTAAAGCTAGTCTATGCTTCAGTTAAGATATCTATTTCTTTAAATTCTCTAAGTTTAGAATATATTTTATAATATTTTTTTATCGTATTGCGGACAACAGAGCAGGTGGGGCTCCTATATGGAAAGATAACACTTCCACCGGCTTTTTACGCCGCTTATGCGGCACTTTTAAGTGCCTCTGATATCCTCTCTCACACAGCGAAACAGTAAAAGAACCGTTTCATGCTGAGTATTTTGTGATCACTTCGAACGAGCCGGCTCATTTAGTGCTTCCGCATATGCTACAGTATGGCTCTCTCACAGGGTTTATAATATATCTAACTTTCATAATATATATGGCAAAACGTTTCCCAGGTCAGTTGTACTATGGTCAAAAAATAAAAGCGATTGCTCCATTGCTTCCCTATGCCAGGTGCTTAATTACTCCTATAACGACAGTTAGAACATAATGAGATTTTTGCAATTCAACATTACAGTACTGAGTGTCACTTCGTCCAATGCGACCCTTGGGTTATTACACGAAATGTTAATGAATTTTGATCAAACAACTCACAAAATTTATTTTACATATAAAGTACCCCAATATTTGTTCATGTTATTTACCTTACTTGGATTTTAAACAAAAAACTTTAGTGAAGTAAAGTTTTTACTCATGGGAGAACCATGCTGACGCATATGCTGATGCAAAGTTTGAGCCGGTTTGTCTGAAGTGTTTCCACGGGCTTACAGAATACTCTGCGTGACAAGGTAGATTCACTTGAAACCGTACTTCTACTATGTTTCGCTGAGTCAATGAGGATATCGGAGGCCCTTAACAATGCCGCTTATGCAGTGAAAAAGCCGGCAACACAACCAATTCATGGACTGTGGCGCTGTTGGCCATGGACGGTGGAGTTCCATGATAATACAACTTTTAGTCATATGAATTATAAGAAATTTAATGAAACAACAAGCTAATTCTATCTTGACCTAGAAACTGGCTAAAAACTACTTGCTACAACTTTTCTAATTTAAAGCAAAAGCATTTCTTGAGAAGTTGAATAAATGGTTATATTATTCTAAGTAACAACTGAAAACTTTCAACTACCAACCCCTTATTTTTTATAGCCTATTTTATTAATCTGTAAGCCAAGGTCAGCCAGGTTTAGCCAGTATATACTATGTATGTTCCTATAATATATGTAGGTTCCAAACATAATAATAATTCCAATATATACCCAAATATATTTATCATCGCTTTCACCTCGATGTTTGGCGTCCCACAACTAAGCGTTTTTAGCGCATTTTGTGCTGCGCACCACCTCTCCGTGGAATCACCTGCCAGCAGGGCTATTTCCAAACCAATACGACTTGAGCACCATCCAGAAAAGAGCGTACATACTCGTTAAAGGCCGGAAACGCATGTACGGTTCTGGAAGGGCTAGAGGTGTCTATGGACGGAAGACCGCTTGCCCTAGGTGAGCCACCTGCTTGTTTGCCACTATTATTATATAAAAAATAACTTTTACTCTTTTACAGCAACCTCAACATTTTGGAGAGCAAAAATAAGTAGTTTGTAGCTAAATGGTTTCATAAACCCTCCATGAAGTGGGAGGTATCGAGTAGAAAGCCCGGTCTGAACTAAAAAAATATAATTTAATTTATATTTTATTCGGTATTTGAAAGGGCTTGACGCACAAATTTGGCCGGTTCTGCATGCCTGCCCCATTAGTACGTTATCATATGTTTCATAATGGCTCTCCCACGTGTGCGATAGTATTGAGACACTCGCCCGGTCACTGTCAATTCCGTCCAGATACCAAATAAATTATAATTTCCCGGACCGGTATTCGAACCCGCTGCATGCTAGACTTTTTAAACCACTTAGCTACGAGGTTCTCAAATTTACACTAAAACAGCAGACTAATAGTTGGAGTGCGATCTAGGCTACGTCTGCCGAGTACATGCGGAGATAGGCCTGCGGTGCTCATTAAAATATGTAAATGTTCCCCAGACATTACGCAGATAGGTGCTTCTGACTTATTGACTGGATAGCTTTAAGCCGTCCTAATACAGTCGACTCGTCGTTGGTGAAAGGGCTATTATAGTCTGTTTATTGAATACAAAATACTAAAAATTCATCATCAATCATCATTTCAGCCGTAGGACGTCCACTGCTGGACATCGACTTCCCCTTCCTTCCCAAACCTGCCAGTTTAGAATTGCGCTTCCCCATATCATCCCGTGGGTGTCATAAGAGCTAAGGGACAAACTTGAGGGCAGGCAGTAGCGTTCTCTGCGTATAAAACTTAACTACGATCGCCAACTCGCCTGCCAAGCGTGAAGATTATGGCAAACACTCCCAATGAAATCAAAAACTAAGAATTACTGAAAGTTTAACTAGTCTTCATTTATTACAGATGATTTGGAAGTTATATAGTAGATAAATGGCAGGTAGGTGGGTTTCGTTTTGGTAAGAGATCACTGCTGCCCATGGACAAAGCCGTGCTTTGGTTTAGTTGGTGGTAAAGCTGCTATAACTTAATGGGACATTGGTATAATTAAATGGGCTTCCCGTATCATAACTCAGCGAATTATGGTATAAGAATAGTTTTGACTCTGGTGTTCCGTGAGACCGTGGTTTCACTTAAAACAAGCCGGCCCAATGTGGGTAAAAATGCTTATCCCACGATTCTTGGCTGTGTTTACACAAATAGTTTTTTAGTAAATGTGTTTAGAAGAAACAGATGCGACCTTATTGAGTTTCTTGCATCTCAGATGTTAAGGCATTCTTGAATATGAGAAAACTAAAATTGAATTAAAACTGAGAGATTCAGTTTCTTGACTGTTCTTTTGTATCTGTATTCATAAACAGTATTTAATTTTTAAGGCTTTCATAATTTATATGCTTTAATTTTAAGAAAATATGGAGGATAAACAAACAGGAGGCTCACCTAGGATAACTTGTCTTCTTCTCCTTCTGAGCCACGGATGCGTTGCCGGCCTTTTATGAATAAGTAAATATTTTTAAATGAACCTCAGTCGTATTGGTTTAGAAAATTTTGTGCAGGCAGTTGGTTTCACAGGGAGATTTCAAATATGTTTGCCCTTGACTGTAAATTACGTTAAAACTTTAAAGATATATTCAATTTGATTCATAAAAATTGCCATAACCTCCCTCCGGGCCGATTTGCCGTCAAATATTAATTCATTTTCGATGAAATCAACTCAAAGCCAACATTTTAAAATATTTATAAAAAGTCCGGAACAAAATGCTTTCATTTTTATTGACTAAGCTTCAAGTTCATCTGGTGAATTTGTTTAGAATTCAAACTATTTGACGTTTATTTGGACTTAATTAAAAATCACTGTAACTTGTTAATTTAAAAACATTTAATAAACTTCGAAAATTAATATTATATTACAACTTTTTGGAAGAAATACTTAAATAAATTATATTTTACTATATATCCTTATACTGCCCAGTATGGAGCCGGTTGGAGACGGGTGGCACGTGGAAATGTTTAGAGGAGACCTTTGTTGACCAACAAGCTGTTCAAAAGAAACAGCAATAAACACAACTTTAATTTTTGTTTATTTTTTATTAAATTTATAAAACCTGTTTAAAATTAGTCCAGAAGTAATGACTTGGACAAGAATTGTAGAAAACTCTACCTTGTATATCTATGAAAGAAAATCCTTAATATAATATAAATTATAATTGATGAAAACCTCCAAACTAAGTGGTATAAGCCTACTATGAAGGTATCGGTTTCGATCCCCGTTTCAAATACAAAATTATAATTATTCTGTATTTGGAAGGGTTTGAACAGGGCAATAGGTAATGAATTATTGGACCGGTTAGTCAGAATGATAACATGGACTTAGAAAATACCAGCATGAAATCAGTACTTGTAAGTCGCTTAGTGAGTAAGGATATCGGAGACCTTTGAAATTATACAGATCTCTTGATCAGAGCAGATGGTCGATGGGGCCCAAAAGTGTTAGAGTGGAGACCACGGAACGGCAAGCGCAGCGTCGGACGTCCACCCACAAGTTGGACAGACGACCTTATAACGGAAGACGCTGGATGCAGGTTACCTCCGACAGGTATTCATGGAGGTCCAAAGGGGAGTACTACATCCAGCAGTGGACGTCTTACGGCTGAAATGATGCTAATGATCTTACCATAGATCAGAGCTAGCTGCTCTGTTACCGCTATAATAAAAAAATGAAATATAAATGGAATAAATTGCATAACACCATCCCGCGGTTGTGAACGCATTACCGGTATGGGGCACCTACCGCGCGCAACTATTTAGTATCATTACAAATGTCGCTCTGTCCGTCGGTGCACTGCTACCGTTCCTTATTAATAACGAGTCGAAGAGAGCTTAGTATGGATAAGAAATATTTAAAATACTGTAATAAAATTATTGAAAAAATTTACAGTGTTTTGGGAAGCTGTCAATTCCTAATAAAAATCGGAAAGCAAATAGAAAGAGGCTCAGATGATAAGCGGTCTCGCTCTTGGGTGTCTACATGCATGGGCAAGCCCAGCCTCCACTGTACCACACGTTCGTTGCCTTACTATTCATTGTAATTTACGAGAAATTATATCCAATATACAATTGTATTAAACGCAGACGACATCTAAAAATATCTAACACCTTCATCATCATCATTTCAGCTGTAGGACGTCCACTGCTGAACATAGGCTTCTCCCTCGGACCTCCATGAATACCTGTCGGAGGCGACCTTTATAAAATTTATATTTTATTCTTTTATTTATTTTTTATCTTTATATTTCTTTTTTATATTAATACTAAAACCTTTAAAATGTTGATTACTTAGTTACGCCACCACACTAGAAATTGACCTCAGTTAAGTGATAGGTAGGTTAGAATGTAGGTAGTGGCATGTGGTAGTGGCCGTCAAATTTCTAGATGCAGCATTAATTAGACGCCAATTAATAAATCAATATCAGGTTCATATAAATCGAACGAAGTTCGTTCCTCGAGTCCGCTGAGGTAAGCAAGAGTGTTGTTTTGCTTTGTCCTCGTCATTACGTACCTTTCAGCTCATTACAGTTACTGCCAACAGATCACTCGCTTAATTTGTGCATTTCCGATCCGATGATATTCAAATTTCAACCGTAATGACTGAAGGTAAATGATAATAGAATTTTAATAGTGCGGCTGTGCTCAGCGAACACAATAAGACGTAGATTCGCTTGAGGGACACGGGCTTACAGGACAAGTCACGATTCCTTTTTTGTCTGCTCTATTATTTATGAGGCGAGCGAGTCATGTCGATTATATCAAGGCTTGTATTAAAATTTGCACTGTTTCAGCTTTGTTTGACGTTTTGGTTGTGCGATGTGTGAATTCTTTGTTCGTTTTGGTCATATTCCGGAGAGAGACGAGTACTAAGTAAGAATATTCGGATAAACTAATTTAAAACTCAGTTATATAATAAAAATTATAATATTAAATAACTCAATTATAGAAAATCAAAGGATACATCATAAGAAATACAGAAATTTTAGTTTAAGTGAAAAAGGGTAGAGCTGAGCTGTATACCCCAACACAAATGGTGGGATGCCGGTTTTCAGCCCCAAACATTTTATTTTTAAAATAAGTGTAATTCCTTCTCGATGTATCGCGTTCCAAAACTTGGATTTTAAGGCATTCTGTGCCGCATACCACCACTATGGAGATTTAGCTGGCTGTAGAGGTATTTCAAAATCATTACGACTTGGGGATCTTAAAAAATGACAGTAACTATTCTTTATAGCCCGACAACGCACCCACGGCTCTGCAAGATGTTTATATTTTATCAGCCGCTTATCCTAGGTGAATCTCCTATTCATTTGACAGTTTTCCTAAAATAAACCACCAAATTTAAAAAAAATCAACCAATTGAAAAATGGTAAACAAGACGGCATAGCTTGAACACAAATAAAAATAATCAAAGTATGGAGAATTTAATAAGACAGCACAACCAATCACTCAGCCTCACAACCTATGCTCTCATCAAGCGACCAGAGAAGAATTTATTTAGTCTTTTGAATGGGACGAGGCGAAAATGTTAAATACAAAAATATATTTAATACAATTGTGTAGATACGCGAATTTGCACTTTCTCTTTGGCGCCGAAGAACTTATAAAGCAGCCCCTCATGCAAAGCGAGTTATTAAATTTAAAAGTTAATTTGAAATTAAAAATGTTGGCAAGCCGAACTAAAAATGCTCTTGGCTCATGAAGCGACGTCAAGAAAAATTTACTCGCAATTATTTCCTTCATTATGATAATTAACGACAAACGGAACCGAATGGTAATTATTTTCTGCTATGACATTTTTATTGCGACACTTTTTCGCAAGATTTTTAAATACTTTTATTATATATTCACGGAGATTCTATATTTTTATTACTTTGTTAGTGGTATTTTTCTGTATTACATAAGAAAGGGTTGCAAATCACATCGATAAATTCTAGCGGACAACGGAACAGCCGAGTCTCTTCTATGGTAAAAGCCGTCCGGTGCTGATCTTTCTCCGATGTATAGACAACTGCGCCACAATCCGCGCTTTAGTTGTGTTGCCGGCTTTTCTTCGCCAATTTAAAGGTATAATACCAAGTGTCTCCGATATCCTCACTCACGCTGTGAAACAGAGTACCTACAAGTAAGTACTGTTTCACGCCTAACAGCCCGTGAGATTGTCAGCACTATCAGCATATGCTTCAGCATGGCTCTCCCACGGGTGCTATAGTATTAAGACACTCGACCAGCCACTGTAAATCCTATCCAAAGAGCAAATAATCTATATTATAATTATCCGAACCGGGATTCAAACCCGATACCTCACGGGGATTATTAGCTAAATAGTATAATAGTTAAACATTAAATGAAATATTTTAATTCAATAATTGCTTTAAAAAGCACTGTCTGTATTTTTTATTATGTCACAGTCTATATTTTTTATTATGTCACAGTCTGTATTTAAGAGAAAAAGCCCAAATTTCATAGAAAATTTCGTCGTTCGTTTTAAAGCGCTATTGATTTAGAGCAGAGCACAGTTTCAGTTCTTCAAAAAATGGATTGGAGTGAGCCTTTCGAAATTCCAATTGCATTCGCAGGTCGTCTTTGATCTGACACATCGCAGATCACATACTTTCAACACGAGTAACGGAACAAAAGGAAAATTTCATAGACTACCATTTGAATTATTCATTATAGCGGAGTCACTTAGGCATTTTCGCCCACGCTAATGTTGCGAGATAAGTTAGCATTAGCTGCTTTATAATGTATGGAGGTAAAGGATTTATATTTATTACTGTAATATAATAGAACCTCCTTTGCCGAGCATCAAGGAGATGATAAAAAATCGAGTTATATATAGTACAATAATTAAGTAAATAATTATAGTAGTTTTTAAAAATATATTATAGCCTATAATGAGAATTTATAATATATTACAATATAATAAGAAAAAAATGCTAAATCAGAGTTTCTTGGCTGTTCCCAGATTTGGCTACCTTCAAAACACCCATCCTATCTATTAAATGCCGGCAACGCACCCGCGGCTCCACAGGGGCTGGGGGTATCCACGGGACGGCTTCTCCTAGCCTCAATCTCGTTTACCACCATTTTTATAAAAAAATAAGTGATCATATGATTCTACAAGAATAAAAAAGTAAATACTCACTGTACGTAGAACTCAAAGGGATGCAAAATAAAAATTAATCATTTCGAAATGTAAGTAGTATCAATCCATCGTTTTCCACTCCATTGCGACGCCGAATGCAATTGACATTTTTTGGTTTTCAACCTTAATTATTAATAAAATGACAAAAAAGTATCGCTTCCGGCTGAGGCTTTTTCATTAAGTTTAATATCATTTTCATACATTTTGTATCTATGGTGTGTTTGACAGATTAAGCTGAGATTACTTGCCGATTTTATAAAGTCTATAGCATATAAAATCATATATGCTTGTTTCTGGTTAAAATATTGGTTCATTGTTAAAAATTTGTTCTTGCTTGATTCTCTGTTATCATTTACATAAATTGATATTGTTAAAATTGTGACCGCTAGTCACAGAAGAAAAAAATTAGGAGTAAAGTCTGTTGTTTTGACAGTTCACACAGTGTCAGTGTTTTAGTGAAAAATCGTTGAAACTACGATTTTATATTTGTCAAATTAATCAATATAACCTTTAAAAAGTTGTGTATCTAAATTATTAACAGCTACAAAATAAAATAGTATTCCATATTTATTTCCACGATTGTTTTAAAATTATCAAGAGAAGGCTCTTCTATATCTGAGTTATCTGTTAAAGCATTTTGTGTCGAGCAATACAGGTAGTATTTACAAACCTATAAGACTTGGAGTCCTTCAAAAAAGAACGTATCTATCGCTATAAGGCCGACACCACACGGGGTTGTCCATGGGCGGAGGACCGCTTATCCTAAATGAGCCTCTAGCTCATTTGCCTCTCTATTTACATAAAAAATCTCGTTAACTTGGGTGAAGCTACTTCGCCATAAACAGTCGTACGCAATGAATAATTGTTATTTTATTTTTCAATTGTCCAATGCGGTCGTTCCGCCGAATGTCCAAGAATTAATAACGAGAGACCGCGGCAATCTGCGCCCTTTTCGGCTGTGTGCATTTTTTGTTAAATTTTTTCTATTCAAAATCGGATAGTTTTTTGCGGTCGATGACCATTGGTGCTTTTATGATCGCCGTGTATGTTTTAATAGGACTCGACAGGTCCGCTATGGAAGATGGATGCCTCTGATTGTTTGGCTGAGTGATGTTAGGTGCGCTTTTTCTCCCTGTCGTTTGTATGAGTGTATGTATTTTTGTTAAATTAGCAACACAGACACATAAATAATCTAATTAAACGAAATTAGACGAATTAGTCAAGTGAAGAGCCTACAGTATTATTGATGAGACCCTGGTAGCTAAGTGGTTTTATAAGGATACAACGAATATCGGCCAAAACCTTTATAATTAATTTTATTCGATCTTTGGAAGGGTTCGAAAGTAGCTGGGCGAGTGTTTTAACACTATAGCACCCGTTGGAGAGCCATGCTGAAGCATATGATGTCGCATCAATTGGGACGTACAACGGACTAACACAATACTTAGCGTGAATCGGTTCTTGTATTGTGTTTCACTGAGGATATTGGAGGACCTTGAAATTATACCGTTTTCGCGGCGTGAATAGCCGGCAACACAAACAGAGTGTGGCGAAGTTGTCCATAGTGGCGGAGGCGGGTCCCTTTCCACCTGTTCTGCTGTTGACAATACAATAAGAAATATAATTTTGCATTTAATGTTAATATAATTGTTTTTTACTATTTCATAAAATGTCTGTATTAATAACCAAAATGTCTATTTTGCATCTGTCAATATGACAGCCGATGCAAATGAACCGTTCAACTTTGAACTGTCAAATATGATAATGTTTTGAAAATAAACACTTTGCGATAATCAATTCTCAGTTACAAATAACTATTGCGATGCACTTTCAATGTCTGTCATGTTATCTATAGCTGCCAACGGAGCAGGTGGGTCTCCTATACGGTAATAGAACACAGCCGCCTATGAACAACCATGCCACAGTCTCCGCATTGGTTGTGTGCCGGTTTTTTACGCTGTTGATATCTCTGGCCTCCGCTATCTCAGTCACTCAGCGAAACACAGTACAAGTACCGTTTCAAGCTAAGTATTCTGTGAGCCCCTGGTATCACTTCGGACGAGCCGGCCCAATTAGTGCGTCAGCATATGTTTCAGCATGGCTCTCCCACGTGTGCGACAGTATTAAGACACCCGTCACTTGTCGAGCCTTTCCAGAGACCGAAAAAATTAGAAATGAAAATTTTCCCGATTGGGATTGAACCCGATACCTCTCGCTTTATGGTACAATTTTAAACCATTAAGCTACCAGGCTCTCAAACAAGATCGTACTGTATGACTCTAACTGTTATTACAAGAAAGAAATGAACAACAAATTATTTGTTTATGTAGCTACAAGTAATATTTAGTAAGTATACCTTGTTTTAACAAGTACTGTTTCATACTGATATTGTGAGATCGCAGTATGAATTCCTACAAGCCGGTCCAATAAGTAATCATGTTGGTTCATGTATCTGACCAAATAACTATAGAAAAACAGGTAATCTCAGATTTTAGGTCCAAATGTCGCCACTAAAACTCAATGGTAAGCCTATCTCCTATGAATACATTACGCAGAAACAATGCGTGCTAAGTGCATTGACAGCTGGACATAGTGCTACTCAAAATCCTAATTTTGTTTGAGAATATCAGATTATTTGTCAGATAGAGTTTTGCTCCGTTCATAATGAATACGTCATATAAATAAATTATTTAATAAGTATAACCCTTATTGAACAAAAACATTATTATTTTATATGTTAATTCAAAATGAATAAAAAATGTAAATTAAATAATAATTGGTATGTGCCTAACACGAAGAGAGAGGTGTCGGGTTCGAAATCTGCTCGAATAAATGTTTTACAATAGAATAGCTGTAATTAATAATTGAAATAAATAAATTGTGGATATCATACAATAAGATAAAATACTTGGAAACAACCGTCGAAATATTATAATTAGGATTAATATATTTTTTTACTTTTTCAATAAATAATTAATAATAATAAGTATTTATTATATAGTTAAAAGGACATAGACAAAGCAGACCATCGGTAAACAACAGCAAAGAGGTTTGTTATATACTTTTATTTATAGTACAGATTACAGATAAGATACTGAACGAACGCATTTTTAATGAAGCATTATGAAGCATGTAAAGTGCAGAATGCAATGGAAATTATATACCTGTTTAGCATACGTAATTACAACTGATATCGTGCTCTTAATTGCGCTAAGAAATACCCAATGTATTTTGATTATTTGCTACCTATATTATTTTTAATGTGTAGCGGGCAATGGAGCAGGTGAGTCCCCTTTAAAGTAAGAAAACAACGCCGCTCATGAAGAACTACGCCACAGTCCGCGTTTTGTGTTGTCGTTTTTCTGTCGTTTCAGTAATATAATTTGACAGGCCTCCGATACCCTTACTCACTCAGCGAAACAGTACATATTTTGTTACACGCTTGTATCTAAAAGCTTGTGGTTTCATTACAGACGAGTTTGGTTGAGTAGCCGGCTTTTTATGAACCTTTACGGTATAATTTCAAGGCTATCCAAAATCTCCACTCACTCAGCGATACACATGGAACGAACTGTTTTACGCTGGTATTCTGTGAGCATGAATTCACTTCGGACGAGCTGGCCCAACTATTGCGTCAGCGTAAGCTTCAGCACGATTCTTCTGCAAGAGAAAAGTAGTTTTTAATAGAAAAATAAAAAATGATTAATGTACCCATTATTACCTAGGCATAACTTTAATTTCAATAACTCCTACCTTTTCTATGTTTGTCTACATATTAATTTATAAATTCGCCGCCTCTCGATGTTGCTCTAATTGCGGCCCAGACGTTGCCAACTTATCATAATGTCTCGCAAATCGGAAAGCAACAAGAATAAATATTTAAGATATGCAATAGGGCTGTCGATATATTTATGCTATTATTGAAACCGCTTTTATAATAGCGGTAACATTACTAGGTTTTTACATATGAAATTGGCGTTCTGTGCCATTTATTGTGTTTGGGCCGCCTGAGTAATCGGTCGGATGCTCACCGGGGTAAGTCTGGCGACGTAGCTAGGTCCTCTCCTCTGTGTCCGACGGAAAAATTCCGCTTAAAAGACTAACACAACCAATTCGCGGACTGTGCTGCGGTTGTCCGTGAGCGGCGGTGTTCTCTTACCATGTTTTATTTATATCATCATTATTCATATTTTATTTCATTTCCTTCTGCTGAGTTTTCTGCCAACATGAAAAACAACAAAAGAAAACTAGAAAATTATATTAAAAATCAACCAGCATTTGTAGCCCTAGTTAAAAAAGTTGTACGTAAGTCTAATACAGAAGCTGCGCACACGCATGTCATATACCAAATTGTTTTATTATGTATCAACACGAGATTATTAGCAATAGACCACCTGCGTTACGATGCATCGTATGTCTGGTATTACAAATCACCTAACAGGCAATTGCTTTTAACATTAAACCCCTCAATAAAGTTGTAACATTTCGATTTAACCGCCTCGCTTTAGCAATAAATAATTACATAGTATTTTATACATTTTCTATGGTGTAGTGGATAACGGAACAGATTGGTCTACTATATCGTAAGAGATCACTGCCGCCCATAAATAACCTGTTTGTGTGGCCGCCTTTTTACTCTGCTTAAGAACTTAAGCGTAACTATAGGGCTCCTGATATGTTTTTTATCGTACAGCGGACACCGGAGCAGGTGGGTCTGGTATATGGTAAGAGAACACCGCCCATGAACAATGCCCGCGAGCGAAAGTATTTAGCCCGGCCACTGTCAAGCCCTTCCAGAGGCCGAATTAATTATAAATTAAATTATAATTTACAATTGTTTGAACCGGGTTTCGAATCCGATATTAGCTTCATGGTATACTTATTAAACCACTTAGCTTCTAGGCTCTCCAAAATATTTCCTTCAGATTACATGATACACTGCTTTTTTTATCAAAATAGAAATAGAAGGTGGCAAAAGTGAATGGTCATCAGTATGTTTGTATATGAGTGAAGACAGGTGTTATTCAATTGAGCCGGGTTATATATTGTTGCCTAGAATGCACATAGCTCGAGGTAATCTATCTACTTTATGTATACGGTTTACGTCGGACCTGAGATCTTTACATAATATCTTTTGGCTTGAAACCAAGGGCTTATCTCTGAACAATGTGTTCTCAATTTTAGTTTAGATTTACAACGGCGCTTAAAGATTATAGGCAATGTATTGAGAAATATTTAATGTTTATGGATTAACAGTTTTATAAAAGCCTCATAGCAAAGTTGTTATAAAGCCAGAGTTATCAGGTTCGATCCCTGGTTCGAATAAAACTTAATTCCGTCTTTGAAGGGGCTTGAGAGTGGCTGGACGAATGTCTTAATCTTTTACCCATGTTGACTTGCCATGCTGATGATCTAATTGGTCCAACTTGTCCGATTCCACGGGCTCACAGAAAACAAACATGAAATAATATATTTACAGTCTGAATACAGCTAGGCTCTCTTTATGAATGTTATTATGTACTAAATAATTCCTTTAGATAAATAATTTCACTCCCAGCACAATATATATTTTGTACTTATTTTTTATGTCTGCTAGACAACGGAGCAGGCGGGTCTTCTTTATGGCAAGAATGAGTTGTGTTGCCAGCTTTTTATGGCAGTTAAGCGGCATTTTTAAATCCTCCGATACCCCCACTCAGCTAAACATAGTACAAGTACTATTTCCAGTAAAACTACCATTTCACGCTGAGTATTCTGTTAACCCGTGGTATCACTTCAGACGAGACGGCGTCAGCATATGCTTCAACATGTATTCCCCACGGGTGCGACACTATTAAGACACTCACCCGGCCACCGTCAAGCCCTTCCAGAGAACGACAAAATTATATTTTATAATTGTCCGGACCGAGATTCGAACCCAATTCATCTCGCTTCATGGTAGATTTATTAAGCCACTTAGCTGCGAGGCTCTCAAAATATTTGCTTCAGACTACAACATCGAGAGCACATAAATTGGTGGGGTAGTAATGGCCCTCTCAAATCCCAGCCTCCGCTTAGAAAGCCGGATTTCTACCCCGGTAATACACTTAAAACGGCTGAGCTTAAATCATCGTCGTTTGTTGAACAAGACTCCGGTCACATATCAGTCCAGTGACGGCTGACCCTACACTAACTCCCAATAATTTTCACTCCAGCCTCCTCGTACATAGATTTCCTGACGTCGTATACGAAACTTAGCCTAGCCTTACATCGAGATTTGATGTTAAAATGTCGATTCTTGTACGCCTCTAATCTAAAAATTTATATTCTCTTCGTTTCTGTACTTACACGACTATTAAATTCCTTGATGCAAAGATTGATATGTTTTGTTATATTTTAATTACTAAAATTATGGTTTTGTTATTTATTTATTTCGGAACAACAAGTAGTATAAAACTAAAACATAAGAGATGACAAATATAAACTTAATAATAATGCCACCACTTATTCTCAGATCAAAAGATTAAAAGTGAAACACTTTAAGAAATTAATTAGAGGAAGAGTTTACAAGGGTTGTTTTTTTTATAGTATAGCGGACAACGTAACAGATGGGTCTCTTTTATGCTAAGAGAACATTGCCGCCCATGGACAACTGAGCCACATTCCGCGCATTAGTTGTTTTGCCCACTTTTTACTCCACCTTAAGCTTCATTTTAAAGAGCCTCCGATATCCTCACTCACTCTGTGAAACACAGTACATGTACTATTTCATTCTGAGTATTATGTGAGTCCGTGGTATCACTTCCGATGATCCGGCCCAATTAGTGCGTCAGCATATGTTTCAGCATAGCTCTCCCACGGGTGAAAAATGTGTGAAAATAATTTAAATTTACACAATGAACAACAAAAAATATTAATTTCGACAAATTGTTTTTTTGTAAGACTCAAACATGCGACGAATCGGTGCGCATATACCTCAATATGTCCGACAAGTGCCAAGAGCAAATAAGGCACTTTACGCACACAGCCAGTTCTTGGAACCGCATAACATATCTTTCTTGTCAAATCAATGCAACTAAAGTTAGACATTTTCTAAATAGATACTCAATATTTTGTTAACTTAGATCGTACAAAGCTAAAAA
>DWCF01004540.1:0-16169 GCA_018230265.1 Delias oraia | reverse complement strand
TGGTTTAAAATAAATATATTTTCTTTTTGATCAGTATTCTCATAGTCAAAAAACTTCTTTATTCGCTCATAAAAAAATTGTAACTCATATGTATATAAATATCTATGTAAAATCTCTTAAATTTATTACACTTATGTAATCTCAATATACTTAAAGCTCGAAGTAATTTTAATAAATCATTTACATACGGATTATATTTTAATTGTTCGCAATAGAGAAATATGTTATATTCTATAATAAAAGTATAAAGATTACTTAATTTTTGGTCTTTCCTGTCTAGCAAATTGGAGATTTTTACAACCGGTATTTTTTTTTGATTGGCGCGGAATTTGAAGTTCAAATAAATATGTATTTGAATTCCATGTGTTGTCTTTTGTTTCTAAAACATCTATTTTGATTTTTGAATTTGCGGTGGTTTTGGCACTTTGTATAAAATTAATTTTTGTATGATTCAAATATGAGTTTTTATATAAAATTACTCAAACTATGGATATTGAATTGAAGACGGATAATTCAGCTGATCATTGTTGTTGACAACGACAAGTCGAAGACGATAGACAAAACGCTCCAGTTAAGTCAAATTGCTGCAGGATTTGGAGAAGCTAAGTGTTAAAATAATACTGAAGCATTTAAACATGCCAAAATTATTACGTATATAATGTGGACCGGTACGCTTTTTGATTAGCAATTATAAAGCAATGATTAGCAATAATAATTTTCAAACAAATTTCCAATTTCATAGGTAAAGACGTAATATAATTTTCTTTCAGACGCATGTAAGCTATTAATATTAATTAAAGTATTAAATTCTAGTTACTAACTGCTTCGTGTAACTTCTATATGGATACTTCCACCTCGATGAAAATATCTGAAAATAAATAAAAAAGGTCTATAATACTGACAAATCAAAATTTCTCAAAATCCTAAAATTTGTTGATGTACATACTTAGGTATAAAGTAAATTGGTATGTATTTTATTGATATTGTCAACTTGACAAATAATATAATATCTAATCAAAGTAATTTAAGGTAAGTAAATTTGGAAAGATAATCTCCAGGTCAAAGGATTCAAATATTGTATTTCTTTTACTAAAGTAATTCTTTAGATCCATTTTTTGTTAGAATTATATCTCTAAGTAAAATTAATGCGTTATTTTTTTTGAAATTACTTGATAAAAACGGATTTTTCCTTCAATTAAAATTATCTTTCATTATTATTAGGAAATTATGAATTAAGGTTAATTAAGTTTACCATGAGTGTAACAGTGGAAATTAATCACAAAAAAGGATTTAAGTTAAGTCTTATATTTAATAAAGATGGACGTAAAGCGATGGTTGTGAATGCCTTAGGCTCTTACAGGTAGGTGACTTATTTCGTAATATTGTTGTGTTCTTTAGTATCATATAATATATAGCTTGACTCTAATGGGGTATGAATTATGATTATAGAATGATTAGCTTAGCTTGGTATATTTTTTAAATATTTAAATAATTAAAATAAATAACAATTCAAAGACAATATAAAAAAGAAGAGAAGATAGAACCGCGTCTTATAATATGTCGATATTAATGTTGATTCTGTCAGCCGTCATATAAAGACACCAAAATCAAACACTCGAAACACCAACTTTGTACCCGTATTTGTAGATCAAGAAAGAATAAACCACAAATTATCAGCTAATTATATTTTTCGCTCTTTTTTATATATCTTGTAATTTAGATAAAATAATGTAACAAAGCTTCCGGCGTCGCGTCACTAGAATTTATTCACAGCACAATCCAACATTCGATGAACGTTATAGACACATAACTTCCTCAGTGGCTGTTTACAAATAAATTAGTACGGCAAAAGATCCTTGATAACAGGCAATGACGTTACTCATTGTTTCCTAAGTAACTATGATCTTGATGGTCATGCCGTAGTGTATAATTATAGAGTACTTACTTTAATAGAACAGAAATTAATCTTCAAATGACATTTTTTGTTAATGGTTAAATTACTTTTGGCAAGTTTTGAATGAAATGAGATACAATTGGTACAAAATCTCTCATATCATATGATCGTATGAATCACGGAGAAGTAATGCATATTATTCTATTTAACAATAATTAATTAATGAACAATTGAAGAATTGAGCTTGAGTTATTGAAATAAAATAGACATATATAAGTAGTCTATACAAATTAAGTTTTATTTGCAATCGCTTACGATTTTTCATTATGAGATTGTGAATCATTAATATATATGTATATATATATATTTTATAAAAACTGTTGCAAATGGTCCTCCGCCCATGGACACCCCCAGCCCTTGCAGAGCCGCGGTTGCATTGCCGGCCTTTAAGGAATATATACGCTCTTTTCTTGAAGGTCGCCAAGTCGTATTGCTTGGTAATACCCCTGCTGGGAGCTGATTCTACAGAGAGGTGGTACGCGGCACGAAATGCTTTAAAAAACGCTTACTTGTGGAACAGAAAACATCGAGGTGAAAAAGATGAAACTTTGTATAATGCCTCTATGTTCGATGGTGAAATTCAGTAGCAGGTATCAATCCAAACATTGGCGATTGTACTACGTGAAATTAAATTTGAAAAGATGTAACAAAATTATATCAAGTAATTTTCACAATGACCCAATTTGTTTATAGATATAGATAAAGTCATGATAAGGTGACTGGCGACGTCACGCTGATAAAAGTTTATTATAATATTATGAATTGCATGCGTTAATTAAATTCAAACAAGTTTAATCGTAAAAAAAAATATTTTGTTACTATTAAAAAATATATTAATATACCAATCATACAAGTGTACATTTAAAAAATAAATGAAATAATATTTTCAACCGAAACGGTTCAACCCTCAGAGTACAAAGTACATATATATCCTATATATGTATACATAATATATATATATATATATAACAAGCTAATATAACTATTTTTACACTATTGGCATCAAATTATTATTGCTTACGATTCAACATCAATGCTTTTAAAATTGTATTTTTTAAAATAAATTTCATAACTTTCTTATCTGATAAGACGTGCCTTATTGTATCGTAAGTTGGCTTATTTAATGGAACGTTATTTTTGTATCGTACTTTGTAGCACGTAACCACGTTCCGTCATATTTCTACTCATCCTTATCTGAGTTATAAATTTCTAGATTGGGTATTAGATATACTAATGAGATAAGATAAAATGAGTCCGTCAATTTACTTTTTTAAAAATAAGTAATATTAAAACTTCTCCATGAAGCTCCTGAATAATGAAAAATGGTGACCTCATTGATGAAATACAGTACTATTTGTTCACTTAGTAATAGATAGAGTTATCATTTATATATCGGTGATGATAAAGTGAAATCATTTGCCGTCGTTGATCTGGAAGTGGGTTATGACGTAATAAGAAAGCATTGCAACAACCATCAGCCGCGCGATTCCAATGGCGATCGATTTTAATAGTTTTGCATAACTCATCTAACTTGGGAACTGAACTTGAAGTGTACAACATAAACATAGCATAACATACATAACGTAGGACTTGTATATTTGGTACTTTCCGAACTAGATCATCGACTGCATTTGCTTTTGTAATACTACACCTTATAAAAGAAAATGCAAGATCAACATTTTGGCGTGACAAAGGTTTACATTAAACTCGTTTTCGAATTTAGAACGAATTGCACACCCAGGCGCAACAAGGTTACGTAACACACTTATTGTCTTTCGTTAAGGAGACGAAGAAAATAGATCACAGGTATTTTCTCAGAATTTACATAAAGCACATATTTATTTTCCATTCATTGGTAGTTTTATATGATAGGTATGCGTCTTTAACAAACAAACGGTTGTTAAAGACGTGTAAATAATATTTTTATTAATTATTACATCTCAAATGAGGTAAAGTTCTTTGAAAATGTGTAGATGATGTTCTCTATTAAATATTCTATGGCTACTGTGAGAAAATATAATTGAAAAAGATTTTGTTAAAACAATAATATAGAGAGTCTATATAATAATAATATAAAAACAATAGGTAATCGATTCTATAGTTATCATCATAATTATAAATATATTTTTATTTAGCTTTGTTTTTGGCAACGGAATACTGTCAGTGTTAAATAAGATTATTTGTTATGTAAGCTAATTTGTTAGTATGTAAGGTAAAAAATATATTTAATTAATTAACTCCATTATTTCTTCAAAAATTTTACCGTTATGCTATTTAATTATTTCATGAAATTGCATGTTATAAACAGCAAGGTTGAAGGTTTCGCTTTATGTAATCCTATCAAATAATGGAGATGGCGCAATTAAATCACACATCGTAATTTTATTTGAAGTGAGACTTCACAATACTTTCAAAACAAATACTTTGAAATATTATTTATAACAATGAATAACTTTAAACTAAATCTAATAATAAACTAACTAAATATATTTATAATAACGTTACACTTCTCTTTTCGATTACAGTAAAAACTGATTAACAAAATGAATAAGGTATATATAGGTATTTCAAATGTCTTACGAATTACAAAATCTCTGATCTCTTTGTATCAGCGACTAAAATAGAATTTAACAACACCATTTTGTGATGACAATCTTGCGTCGAAACTACTTTTTAACAAGAGGTAGTTATATTAATTTGTGATAATCCTTTGTGATGGTACACTATTTAAATGAGCAATACTTATTCGTGCATAGTATAAACAATAAAAACATTATTCGCACTTATTTAGGAATAAAATTGCATTAGTAACGTATGTCATGACAACGATGTTTGCTATACATAATATACACGTGATTGTAATATTATATTAGCAAACTCATTTCATTTTATTAAATGGAGTTTATACAAAATAATATTTTGAAATAAATACTTAACAAGCACAATGCTACGGTTTACAAGGTGACATTTAAAAAAGGGAATTCCATTGCGATTAAAAAATAATTATAAATAATAACTTGACTCAGGCTGTTTGAACGTAAAGTGGGGAAGCCCGAATGTTATTGTTATTCAGACAGCGATCCCGGGTCGTACTGTCTGCTTCGAGTGTAAATAAAAGGCCCATAATGCATTACTGTCCGTAACGTTTACCAAGTAGCCTCACTATAAAGGTTAAGGATGAGGAAAATTGTGTAAGAAACTTTTTTCCTGCGCGTATAAAACAAGCCGCAATTTTGTTTATAAAACCTTTTAAAACTATGTCGTAACTAATTGTAACTGAATAATAAACCATCAATATATACAAGACAGTAATTATAATTATTTCTCATTTTTTATGGTAGATATACAACGGCGGACTACGAAGTAGGTTGGTCTCCAATATAAGAACCGCCAGCCGCAGGTAAGAGAACCGCAACCGCGCCAAATTCCGCACATCGATTGTGTTTTCGCCTTTTTACGCCATTTAAGTGGCCTCCGATATCCTCACTCAGCGAAACACAGTATAAGCGCCGTTTCAAGTGAAACTACCAATTCACGCTGACTATTCTGTGGTCGTGGTGTCAGTTTGGACGAGCCGGCCCAACTAGTGCCTCAGCATTTGCTTCAACATGACTCTTCCGCAAGATAGACAGTATTAAGACACTCGCTTAGCTACTGTCAGGCCCATCCACATATCGAATAAATTTTAAATTAAATTATAATTTATCATTGTTCGGACTGGGATTCGAACTCAATACTTCTTGCTTCATGGTAGGTTTATCAAACCAATTAGCTACGAGGTTCTTAAAATTATTACCATACTGCGTGGAGTGTACCTACTTAAAGAATTGTACTTATCTAAACCACGTGGAATGGATTACTTAGTTTGAACCGAATTGCAAGACTATTGAAATGGCTCGAATACTTTAATAGCCCCAGTCATCGACATTGGCAATGAGACCAAACACGCACGCGATGCTTCTCAAATTCCGTTCTATCGTTGGAAATGACTTTCAATGAATTGTAACCAAGCGATGTACGTATAAGTTGCGTGAAAGCAACGTAAACTAATATTCCATTTTCTTGCCAATCTAATCATACACTTTGTTCCGATTTGATTAATCGCGTTGCTTTAAAAAAGTGTAAATAATATCAGCTTTAAGTTTTGAAAACTAAAATAATATAGGATTATACATGTTGCATTTCTAATAATGGTATGGAGGAGTAATATATGGAGCAAAAGAAATTATTGTGTCATACGATAAATGATAGTTGTAATATAACACAACGTAATGACGACAGACAATAATACGTGTAAGAACTAAACACGGAAATGGAAAAACTACATACAATTTAGCACAAATCTAGCACTAAGCTACTTTAGAAAAATATCCTCCAATGAATCTTATTTTATAAAAGTTATAGAGTGCTTACCTACCTTGACATACCAGGTTTTAATTATGATTGCCAAGGTTTCTGTTCACTAATGAAAGTTCTCAATTGAGAGTTCAAAACTCGTAAATTTGAATGGAAAAATGATGATTATATTACGAGATTCCTAAGAAAGTAATAACAAAATAAAAATTAAGAAGACGATACCGTAAAGGTATGTGTTTAATGTTTATAATATCCGATTGCAACTCGAGAAGTGTATGTTGTGAGAGCAAACGAACATTGTTGTTTCACTGTGTTTCAAATAGTGGCAGAATTAAAATTACTAAAATGCATATACATATAATTAGTATAATCATTTTCTATATAAATAATAAAGTTAACCGATAACTCACACAAAGAAAAAAATATATAGCATTTATTATTGAACAAAATAAATTAAATTTATAAAAAAAATATGTACGTAGTTGTTTTATTTTATATCGTCTAAACCTATAAAAGTGAAATAAATAATCACGTGGATAAACCAATATGCTCCTTAATACTTTAAGGATATTTATCCTATGCAATGAATTTAAGTTTGTTTTGAAATATAGGAATACATAACGAAGATTTTTTTTTACTATAGCAGACAACGGAGCTGGGTTATGTCCTGTATGGTAAGAGAACACCGTCGCCCATGAACAACTACGCCAATATCCGCACATTGGTTGTGTTGCCAGTTTTTTTACGCCATTAAGCGTCACTTTTAATGGCCTCCGATATCATCACTTACTCTGCGAAACACAGTACAAGTACCGTTTCACGCTGAGTATTCTGTGATATGATGTTCAAGAAATAAAATACTCGGACTATAAAAAAACAACACGAAGTACATTTTTAATATCAAACACACCAGTTGTATAGTCCCTAATAAATTCGTTACTACATTCCCTTACCTAATCATTACGTAACAAAATTAAATTAGCCTTTGTTTTAATAAAATTCCGAGACACGTTATCTGTTAAAACAAATTGCGTCTTGAGCAAGTTAGAGATATATTCATCATAACTGAGAAAATATAAATTATATGAATTTGTGCTACGGTTAAATCCTTCAGAAGTAAATGTATACATACAGACTAAAGAGCGATTTTGGTTAAGTAATATCTATTAGCAAAAAATTTGAGAGCCAACTTGTTGTTACTAAGAAATAATGTTTTATGTTTATAAAATGATCTATAATTTTCCCATATGTGGGACTATAGTCCTAAAAAAATAAACTAAAGAAGCCTTTTAAAAGGGTCCATTTTAGTAATATTTTGTATTCGTGATCAGCACTATCTTATCGTATTGATATATATATATATATATATATATATATATATATAGGTGCTTCAAGTGCAAAAACACCGAATATGGTGAATATTCGTGCGTTGGAAATTCAAAAAGGGAAAAATGGTAGCCGCCATTTAATGAATCGATGAGAGTAGAAAAGAGTATGGACGTGAGAGAGATAATGTAGAGTAGCGGCTGCACGGTCGTTGATTCGGCCGCTTGCGCAAGACCCGGCAACACGCTCGACCCTGAACTCAATTCGGCCCCGACCATTTTGCAACTAATCACTGGTCGTTGTGCTTCAGGTGGTCCTCGCTGGCCGTTGCCGGCATAAATGTAAACATTTACAGGCAATGGTCGAACACACGAGGCCAATATGGACGTGCTCCCTCACATCGTATATCTACGATTCATGACTATCCTTGTTCTATGTATACCTTCACACCATACACGATTAATTTTAACATTGAACGCTTTGTTGATCGTGTAAATTGAGGTTCAGGCAGGCTCAAGTAGGGCCAAGCAAATAACTAGTCAAATATGTGATGCGACTTGTATGTCACCTACGCTATTAATACTTCGTGGCACAAATACTTCCTATTTAGTAATGATCAATGTCCATTCAAGGATTATGTATCAAGTAGGCGGACAAATATCAGTTTTTGATTTGATTATAAAGTAATACTTATTGTTTATATTCCAATTTAACCTTTAAATGCCTTATTTTAAGAAGTAGATAATTTGTCGAAGACCCACAGGTTTTAAATGTGTGGAAACATGTTTATACAAATAGCTTTATTTTGTATTAAAGTTACAATGATAAATATTTCAATAAATGTAAACTTATTTTTTTGTTGTTAAAAAACACGTATTATGTGTTATCTCATGACAATTCTGTTATTTATTTGTCCAGCTATGAGCTATAATACCTACAATGTTCTGCAATTATGTACTAAATATTAACGCTGTCTTGAAAATTTATTTCTTTTGCATATTAAAAAATGTATAAAAAAATTGATTGCCGTACCATACAATTAATCTTTAAGCAACTGTAAGCAAAAACTCAAAATAAATGAATCATAATTTAATTAAAAACAGTAGTTTTACTATTTTTTTTTTTTCTCATATATAAGCCTCGTTTTTTATAAAGATACTCAGTATAAATTAAATGTATCATAAATTATCATAGTGTTTTTTAGTATATTATGCTATCAACGCTGTACTTAAATCTAAATACCCAACTTATAAGAATTAAACGGGAGTGTTGCCACAGCAAACTATTTTTTTGTAAATTTAATAAAACTCTTAGTAAATCCTTGATATATTACCCAAATATTGAGATATACAGACTATAGAGACACTTTTACGACAGTATTAAATTTACGTATGGTAGAAACTAAATGGCATTGATAAAACTGGATTCTATTACAAATATACAAATCAATATAAGCATGTTGACGAATATGGACTGTTTCCTTACTCGAATTAGACAGCTGTATCTTCTACATTGGCATCTCTTGCGCTTGAACTTACCTAGACGATTTTTATATGCCGTCCTTATTAGGTTGTAGCATAGTTAGTTGGCTACTTAAACGATTATTATTCAATTAAATGTAGAAATTTCACTTAAATAGAAATTTCAGCATGTTATAATATTTAAAATAAATATTAAATAACCGTATTAAAGTACATAGATCCTTATTAGCACAACTGTCGATGTCCTTTACTTAGGAAGAACTTATGCTAGTCATGCAGGTGAGTTTGCTCAAGAGAACTAAGGTTAAATCTATTCATTGCCAAAGATAATGTGGTTTCGCAATGGCCTGCGACGTTTGTGTACTTTTCGCATGATCAGATATGGTTCATTTGTGTAATTTATTAATTTATTGATGTAAATTGCAATAATAAGCTGTAATAGCGTTTTAATCTTATGTCAGTGGTCAGGAGAAGTGGCCTTATGTCACACGTACACCGCTTTGTAGCGACCTACGCGATGGGCATATAAACGTTTGTTTGTAACTGCCTTGATGAATCCTTGGCTTCAAAACCGAACTCCTTTCTTAGACGATTGCATTTAATGAACATTCAAATTACACGTTAAACATAAACGTCACACAAATTAAAAAGTCAATTCTTCGATCATTTAGGCAGCTATGCGAGTATCTACAAATCATCCAGCGGACTCGACTCTTTGCTCATCGTTAGTTTACACAAGGAATAACCATTAGAATGGCGCGTCCTTCGTTCTCATAGTATTCGAGATGTTTTATGTTTTTCATTTGCGCGTCAGCCATTTCGGTAACAATCGCTTTATTCACTCATGAAGTACATATTGTCATCACAAATCCGATATTCGTTTGTTTTATTTTAAAATGATCTAATTTTTTTCTATTTCTAATTTTAAATTTGACGATAAATTTATTTTTATTAAATTTACTCTTAAAGAGGCGCATTGATAACTTGATTTATGTAAAAATATAGAGCACATGAATAAAGTTATTGTTAAAAATAAATGTAATTTTAATTGTTGGATCTTTCAATCACATGATTCAGACAGGCTGATTTCATAAGTGCCACTGTCATCTTGTCTCTTACCTGTTGGCACAGCCGTCCGTAAGAAGGCGATTCCTTTCCAAAGGCGCAGTTAGAGCACACACACTACCCGAAAGTGAACAGTCGCCCACCGCGTAACATATGAAAGTGACTCTAGGGTGCAAATGTGCGCCGGTGGCGCGTAAATTGCGAGAGGTTATTGCGAGAACTGCGCTGGCGCTACTCGTGCGAGCGTGCTTCGTACTACCGCCGCGCGTTCCCTCCACGCTCTTTTATCACATCGTTTGCAGCCCGACTTCAACTTAACTTTTTGTCATTTGCCATCAGATAAACCAAGTTAATATAAAAAAATCAGTATTCGTATTAGAAAAAATACAGGTGTATATATCGTCTCTTAAACTTTATCATCTTTAATGTAATTGAAATATACTTGTATGGTAAATAATTCTTTTTCAAAAAAGCGATATTTACGCTTCAACTGAATATTATAATATCAAAAGATATACTGATATCTTAGACCTAGTTTAGAATTTATGAATCTTTTGTATTCTGTTAGACATTAAGAAAATAGGAAATTTAGAACCAGTTATATCAATTTATAATTCTTGATATGGTCAAATTATTTTAATAAAAATAGTGACAAAAAGAACTAGGGCCATAACATGTGATTACTGCAGCTAAATGTCTCCATCATCCAACAAAATGTTTTAATTTAAAAAAATTTCAGGTCAAGCTTAAAATAATTCAAATGTCTCAGCCGTTGTTCACTACACGTTGTTCAACTATATAATTAAAAAAAGATTTGGAATAATTTTTTCTTTATAGATAAAAGGCGAGAATTAAAAAAATGGTCTCAAAGAGATTCTCTTAAATCTACTCGATAACAGAGGCTAAATTATTGATCCTGTTATATTTCTATATTACTATGTCTTTATTAAGTCAAAACATAATGTCCGTTATTTACGACCTAAAGTAGTTACAAATATGTTTACGACTGAATTTATTATAATATAATTATAGATTCAATTAAACGGTACATTACGATGGAAATAAAATCCTTGGTTATTTAATTGCAGATATTATGCTTTGTTGCAATGATCGTGATTGTCAACCATTTATGTCATTGACCTTTAACATTGAAAATAAACCAAGAACAAATCTTAACCAAATAAATGTGACGTACTTACGAAAATCGATATGGCTCCCAAAAAGGTTTTTAGAGAACGCTGGAATAAAAAATATATACATTCAAATTAAATCTGTACAACATAAAACTATATAATTATTATAAACTATATAATATATATATATATATATATAAAACTATATAATCGATAAAATTCATTTAAAATTTAAATATAAAATGTAAGATTAAATATAGGATCCAAATGGTTTTAATTTTAGGATTTTTTCTAAAACGTATATTATAAGACGCTCATTATTCTGATTAATACATGCAAATATTAAAATTTACTTATATAAGAAATTATTTAATTTTAATATTCATGAAATGCTAACATGTCTCGATCTCAGAACTGAGTTTGATATCTCTTTCTAAAATTGACGTACAATTTTGGAAATCAATGTAATAGAAACATACTTACCCAACAGTATCAACTTGTAATATCTTTACCAAGAAACATTCCATAAAATACAAAAGTATCTTTTTATCGAATATAAAAATTACCCAACACGGAAGTATCGAGAACAACTTATTTACCTACCTAAAATAAAATAAAATACCTGTGTAATATGTAGCATGTTTTAAAATTAATTCGATTTAAACTAGTGTTTTATTCTATATTATTTACAATTTTAGTTAATACTTGGTACGAAGGGTGTCCAAACTATCAACCACTGTATTATTAGTAAACTCAAATACTGTGGTGATTCAAATGATGGTGTTTTAACCATTGTAAAAATATGTTATAATGTTTTTATGGTATATCGGACAATGGATCTGGGTTTTCTTTCTAAGAGAAGACTGCCGCCCATGGACACCAGTGACGCAATCCGCATATTGGTTGTGTTGCCGGCTTTTAAGTGGCATTTTCAAAGGGCTTCAATGTCCTCACTTACTCAGCGAAACAGAGTAGAAGCACTATATCAAGTACAACTACCACTTCACGTTGGTTATTGGTATTGGCATCACTTCGGACGAGCCCGGCCAGTTAGTGCGTCAGAATATGCTTCAGTACAGCTCTCCCACTGGTGATTTCGAGTTGATAACGAATATGAGATACTTAAATTTTTTTTACAACAAAGTTCCAACAAAATTGAGGCTTTTTAAAGGTGCTACAACCAAGAACTCGATTGACTATAAATTTATAGCTCTTGTAACATGTCCTTTCTTAACTTTGAACAAATATATAACTTCAAGGCTGTTTAGTTACGATGTTAGTGAGAATACGATAATTTCGTTTGTTATAACAAATATAAAAAGTGGCAGCGATTATTAAAAATTTCCATTCCATCTATCCCATATATAATTCACATCCGGTTCAACTGGTTTTTCATCTCAATCACGAATAATATATATATATATATTATGACTTACTTACTTATAACATTCATAAGACAATTTTAGATAGTCAAATAAAATAAATTCATAATTTAATATTACAATACAATACTTAAATAGGTAACTTTTTTTTTCTATATTTTCACTAAACTAATATTAATATTAAAAATTCACAAGTTAAATTAAAAACGATTTGACATGTTTTCCGTATTATTAATTTTCGTAATGCAAATAATATCAAAAGCGTATGCTCCACATTTTGTGAGATTATTTTGAAAATGTTAGTATCAGATTATGTTAAAAAATTGTTAACTAAAAAAGTTTAAAATTAAAATTGTAAACTGTATGAAAATCACTGTGAGAGTTTATATTGGTAAATCTTGTGTATAAACTTATTTGATGGAATGATTATATAAAAAATAATTTACAAAACATTTCCTTTACTGGAAAATAAAAAAGGTAACTAAATTTTACGTAAACATGTTGGATTTCAAATGAATATAAGTTTTATGTTGTGATTCCAACGAGGGAAAATCCAGTTCCGTTAAAAAAACTCTGTATACGTATTCCTCGTGCTTAACCACAACATTGAATTGCGGAATTATATTATTTTTAATTAAATCAACGCGCCGAAGTTGAATAAGGAATATTTTAATATTGTATACATCATATATTTACGTAAATTGACTTTCAATAAAAAATCTCTGTATTGTGTAATAAACTAAATAAAATAGTAATTAAAAATTATTAAATATAGTTAAGCAACTTTTTTTGTTCTTTCTTAATTTCTACTAAATTTAAAAATTAATAAAAATATTGAGCTTAGTAAAAATGTGATGTAAAGATCTGATCACTTTTCGCTTATTAAATGTATGATGTGCCCATATTATATACCTACGTTTACTATATTTTGTTATTATATATTCACTAGTTTTATATATTGTAATACCTATTAGTATAAATCACCATCAAACCCAATTTCATGTAAATTTATATTAAAATAACAGTATCGATCAATGCAATAACAAAATTGATTATAAAATACGCAGTCATGCAATTGAATGAAATATTTCACATTTCATATTTTGGGGAACTTCGGTTGATATCAGATGAATCTTTACTTAACCTCGTGACAAACAAAATATAAAATTATGTTTTTTTTAATTTATCATCTCATAATAGTACATACTATACATACTATATTTATTGTAAGTTAATTAAAATTTATTGTAACAATTAAAACACTTAAATTAACTGTAAGTCAAAACTTCGAAAGATCTTGTAGTTGCATGTCTAGTATACTGAATAATTTATTAATTATGATTGTGACGTTGAACTTAATCGTATTATTGACATTTTCCTTGATTGAACTGGCTTTATGTTTAATCATTACTTGAATCTTGAATATTATTATTTATTTATGTACATATCACAGAACAATATTGAACCAGATTGGTGTGATACAATCAAGTTTAGTACACAGAGATTCAATTTTTTACAAGCAATATACACTATTTAACGTACTTTGAAAGCATTGTTTCTTTTAACTAAATCTTTAAGCTTTTATACCGTAGCAAACGTCTGAGCGTCAGCAAGATTTTAGTCTTGGTTTGTAGGATATTAATAATAAAATGTCTTAATAAATTATTGATTAAAATCTGTGCGATATTTAGCTTGTGTATACCAGTTTTTCATTTTAAACTATATACGTTGAATATTTCTTTGTTTTGTTAAGTTGAAACAGATTAAATCGTGAAAATCACCCATTATTGTATCTCTTTGCGTCATGTAATTACCGCGTAATAATATACACAGAGGTTTTTCTTTGGAAATCATCAACATCCTTCGTCCTTCCATAGAAGTCTTAGAGGTGATTTAATGCCTCAGGTCATTGATGCCATTGTTTTAAAGGGTAACAATTTTTACAACTGGGTCGTTCTTCTCCAAAATCAATCCGCATCCTTTTTAATCCGGGTTTGAGACCGACAACGGCAGGTTACATTTATAGATTGATTAAAAAATTCACACTGAAGAATTCAAGACGTTTTTAAACAACTGATTCGAGACATTTCTCGAATTAAATGATTTCATATGACATAAGAGTAAATATTATTTTATAAACCTGCGTCATTCTATCTTTTTGCGATGTTGTATTTATTAACCAATCAACTCTATTGGTAATATTTGTCTACGACCGGTAACGACACTACTTGAATGGAGTTATTAATTTTCAAAGCAAACATTCAAAGTATAGTTTTCAACGTGTTGTCTTTTTTAGTGTACATGTAGTTCCTTATAAATGAAGTAAGCAGAAATTACGGTTCTCTGTAACTTTTGAATTGTGATTTAATATATTAATCAAGCTTATACAGTAAAATATTTTTATTCTGATAAATGATAATCTTATTGTGATTATGGTATATGTAATCCATGATAACTTTACTTAAGCGACTTACGTATTAACTATTTTGGAAAATTTAATTTTGGCGCCTGTTCCTTTCAAAGTACTTAAAGTATAAGTATTTTTATTATTACATATAATTTTTATAATTTTTAAATACTTATATTTATAATTACTAACTTTACACAAATAATGTAATTAGATAAATAGTCATTTTATTTGCTTCGATGGCCGCTGAACCATAAAAAAAAGATAAACCCTAAATATTTAACGTTCCTCGTTTAATATATCTGTTAAATACTTATGATATACTGTTAACATGAAATTCTCGAACTTTACAATTAATGTTTTGAAATAGTAAATTAAAAGAAATTATTTTTTATAGATATTCAATTTACGTATATTAGTATATTCATATATAAGTCGTTCAAAATGATACTATGTATTGTAAGATTAAAGTAACTATTAGCATTAATTGGTATGGAAATATGAATTCCTCAATCTATATTACATCGACTCTACACACGTTTAAACATTAAAAGTTCCATGGAATTTAAATGCAACTACAATTTAATTAAGCAAAGACCAATGATGAATTTTATTATTTAATTCCTCACATGTTTTTTTGTATTCCATTCATCCTCTTGCAATTAACTAGTTGATGAGATACTTATCTTTTTAAAATTTAATTATATATCCGGTAAGTATTTATCAAATAATATTTTTAATGTGTTCCGTATAAATAATGGTTTTTTGCTTTATATCTGTTTATTTCCCATGTTAATTGAATAAATAATGACATCACTGCTTATTTCGCCTCTGTGTGAGCGTTTCTAATAAATAGTGATTATTGTTCCTTAATTTGTTATTTCGTAGATGTTCTATCGTTTCGTAGGATTCTGCTACGTACGTACGCCGTAGACAAAAGCGGAAGGGCATAACCCTTCGGATGTAATTTTGTTTATCTATTTTTATTTACTGACAGCCGATGGGGAAGAAAGGTTCTCGAGTGGCGACCGCGCACCGGAAAACGCAGAGTGGGACGTCCCGCCA
>DWCF01004539.1:0-16172 GCA_018230265.1 Delias oraia | reverse complement strand
ATTGCTCAAGATCGTAATAGGTGGGCGTCTTTGGGGGAGGCCTATGTCCAGCAGTGGACTTGATGGGCTGATGATGATGATATATTGAAAAACCATGCGAGGTACAATTGCTAATTAACCTATCATTGTTTCGAAAGATATACCTCTGCGAGAAGAAACAACAAGAAACTCATGTCCAAATTTACAATAGTTTGTTTATTTATATACTATTGGCTAGTTTAAAAGGTAGGCGCTTGTTCAGAAGTTTCCATCTTTGTCTTCTATGCACGTACTGGTTAATGTTGTAAGAAGCTTCCTTAACTAAAGTACTATTTATAAGATTCTTGAATTAAACCTCTATACAACCTCAGTCTTTTTAGGGATTTTATTATATATGCGAACACAGTTCCCCAAAATAGTCTTTTTAATTGTTTTAGCTAACCTAAAACTAGATACTGCTATTTAAGTATTAAAATGATGTTGCTGGCTATTTAGATTGAATGTATTACGATTCTTACGCATATACATTATGTTTTCGTGATGGTATAGTATGTCATAGGAATATAAATTCATATTCCTATGACATTGCGGATATGGTAAAAAGCCGACGCCTAGGACGACGATATAGTGTTCAATGAGGGGTAACTAATACACGTCACGTTATCACTAGTGATGTGTCACTCGAGCTGTCAGAACATTTCATCATTTGTCGCCGTTTCCCCTTTGTAGTCTTTCTTTAACCTTATTTTCTCGTATTATGCATTCATATATACAATATAACATATGTACAAGATTCAAATAATACTAAGAATATTTTTACTTAAATCATGTACAGTTGTATTATAGCGATCAAAAAAGAGGAAGTATAAGAAAATCCCTAGTAGCTGAAACGCGATACTTATTTAATATAATTAAAAATGTTATTAAAGTAAATAATCATAAAAGAATAAAAACACATTCAAATGGGTAAAGAACAACAAAACACCGCTTTGACGGATTTTAGGGGAAAAAACACCACATATGATTAACAATTTTTCTTATTTCGTCAGAGGAATAAAAATCACAATAGATATTGTGTTTATAATGACTAACGTTTCTATAATAAACGAAAAGTTGTCTATGTAACGAATCGTATTTGACCTCCAGGTAGTATGTAAAATCATCAATATATTATGTATTTTTGAAAAAAAAAAATATTATCTTGGTATATAAACTTCTTAAATCTCTTCTTACTGTTCTGAATTGCTTTTGCAACAACAATTACACTTCAGCGAAAATGTGACCGAATATTTTAAATACTGTTTCAAGTAAAGCAACCTTTATAAGTATGGGAGTAACTATATAGTTGCAATCTAGTTCTACACAAGTTCATACGTTATATTTTCAGTGAGATTTAAAAAGAATTTTCTTTCACGCTGTATACAAGTAGGTAATGGAAATACGTGAGAACTGAATCAAAAGAGTTTTGGCACAGCTTACAGTAGCTACAACCCCGATCGTACCAAAGCCCCGATATGAGGCCCCACGTACCTTAAAATTATTTCAGTAACAACGTTAATAAAACTTAAACATTATATTAATTAAAATAACATTAAATAATTAAAATACAGCTATTAATCTTAATCGAATCGATATGAATAGAAATTATGAAAATCCCCCAATGGATACGGTAAATTCATATATTGTAGATACTGGAAAGTTCGTAGAGACTTTTAGGGCCCTGAATAAAGAATCCAAGTTCGTGACTGTGCTGAAACATGAAAGCATGTAGCACCTTGTTGCACTCACCGCAACGCGCGCTGCAACGATTCAGAAAATTGCTTCAAATTGCTTTCACGGGACTACGTCAGTTGTGGTCCGTGTGACGAGCTAAACTCATTGTACACTTAGGGACACACATTGTAAATCTTTGTGTATAAAGTACCACTACAGAGATAAACTACTTTTTAACACATAAAAAAGAGATTTGGCATAAGTACATTCGTGATCTCTCACGGATACACTTGCTGAAGCATATGCTGACGCATTGATTGGGCCGGCTCGTCCGTAGTGATACCACGAGCTCACAGAATACTCAGCGTGAAACGGTACTTTTACCTACTGTTTTTCGCAGAGTGAGTGAGGATATCGAGGGCCATATAAATGACAAACTTGTTTTATGTTTTAACCTCTAGTTTTTTTATCATCATGCATGAAAAATATCAAATAAGCATTGATTTTAAGAAGACAAAAACAATTTGGAGATAAAATATTTGATCTGCTTCTATGATTACAGTTAATTTTGGGCCCAAATACGTTAAGGGTATATTTTTTCTTCTCCATTGCCTCGATTAGATACAAACTGATAAACACACAGCCAGCCTTATGCCAACGAAAAATCGCACCCGTTTTTCATTTGCACGGAAAAGCTTTCTTTCACGTACAACAAATAATAAAATAAAACGTAATTACATCTCAAACATTGCAGCACAGAAAGTCTTTATGGAATTAAAATAGTGCAATATTTCAAAAGAAAAACATATTTTTACGAGATAACGAGAGAATTTTTAAAACATCGTAAAAGATACAATGAAATTGCGCTGTGCAATTATGTTTCAGCGACTTTTCTAATGGCATCAAAGTTGCTTTATAGCGCAACAAATAATGGACGTTTTATTCTGCCACATGAGAATTTAGAATAATTTAAAAACATAGAAATCTGGATCACTTCAGCAATTATAATTTATTCATTTAGTTGTTATAACAAACCAGACGAACTGACATGGCAAACTTACAACGTCACTTTCTTGTCAGTACACGGTATTGAGAAATAAATTTTATACATATCATATTTAAAAAATTTAGCAATATATTTGGACCAAAAAGTTATCGCCATAAGTTCTAGAGGGAATACTAATTCTACAAATGTGTTATATATCCTTGTTCTAATGTATACAAATATGGGATAGACACATTTTTTTATAGACATTGTTATTTATTTATATTAATTTTACAGTAATTATTTTCTATAGCAACTCAGATAAATAGATTCAACAGAAAATACCTTAATTATATGCATCGAGACATATAAAGATATCATAAAGTTATTGGATAAATGATTAGTGGTCGAGTAGGCTGTCAAATATGATCAAAATAACATTCCGCTAACAACTTCGATACCGAAAATATTTCAAACCTGTTAGTAAGGGGAGCGCGGTCGAGTTTTGAACTTATTTCGCTATAAAAAAAGGCAAAAACCCAACAAGTTCATTATCCTACGTTGGGAAGTGGTTTGTGAATAAATTAACTGTAGTTTTAGCTTTTTTGCGCCGATCGGTTCTCAGTTCGCACTCTGAGATAATTAGTTCAAATAGGGCGAAAAACAGAGCGAAACAAGAGCTCGAGGGTACATTTTATACAGTGTAGGAATTTTTACAGTCTAGAACTAATGGTTTCATACATTTATAAACCACACTACATCCTGGTAAGTAACATCTGGATACATTTAAACCGATTTTTATGATATAGTGGACAACGGAGCGGTTGGGTCTCCTAGATGGTAAGAACACCGCCGCCCATAGAAAACCGCGCCACACTTCGCGCCTTGGTTGTGTCGCTGGCTTGAGATATGCTCACTCACTCAGCGAACCCAGAAGACGTACCCTTTCAACCATTTCACGCTGAGTATTTGTGAGCCCGTGGTGACCAATTAGTGCATCAGCTCCTTATCATACTTTAACATGGTTCTCGCACGGGTGAAAAATCCATCACACATATATTAACAATTGTTTATATAATAAATACATATCTGAAAACACATAGATTAGATATAAAGTCGTTTCATTAATGTAAATTTGAGTAAATAAGTTCCTGAATTCACATTGTTAAATTATTTAATATCTGCCATGAGATGTATAAGCCGTATTGAGTTCTACTAACAGTCAATATGTATTTAGTTTCAAAGTATTTTGTGAAGTACTTATTGTATGCACAGCAAAATAATCAAAACAGAAAGTTACCAATTTAATAAACTGGGTTACAATATATGTCTGCGTCGTGTTAAGTTTCAGACAGGTTACGGAAATAAAATAAATGAACTGTTAAACTCAATTTAGGTTAATAGAAATTAAAATTAGATAGTTGCAGGCATTTCTAGGAAGTATTACTTCATGTTAAAATAACCAATAGATTTGGTTTAATCTTTAAATATTTCTGTTACACGTCTTGTCGTTACATTAGTACATACTATAATTTAATTGTATAGTATATCTCTAGGTACATAGTTAAAAGTAAATAATATTTAAATTGATCATATAAATCTTTACTTAAAAATTATCAACAAAAGACGCACAAAGGAGTCGACTAATTGAGTTAGAATTGAGAACTTAAGTCAGAATTGTATTTTAGTAATAAGAAAATTTGATTTCCAGATTTTTAATTTTAGTTCATTTATAAATAATATTTTATTATATGTTTAACATGTACGTCAAACCTGAAAACCCATAAGCGTTAAACAAGAAAATAACAATATGGTATGGTTTTTACCACATTATTTAGAATATACTTGACCACATCTTTAGTTTTAAGAAGGTACTTATTTATTAAATAAAGCAATATATTCAAAGCCGATATACGAGTCTCATGTCTGGACCACAATGGCGTGGGAACCATTTAAGTAATTCGACACGAACCACGAACAAAAACCATTTTTAAAGATAATAACCATAATGGTTTCACACTGTTAGTGCTGTCAAATGATTCTAAGAAATTAGATTTCTTCTATCAGAGTATAACGCATATATTTGCAGGTTTTATTGAAGAAATATTTCAGTTCAATAAAATAAAAATTGAAAATAAGACAAAAAAGGATAATTCTTAATTTTTGCAAATCTTTGCATTAATACCAAAATGACGCGATTAAAATATTAGTTGATATTACTCGTAATGCAACGGGTGTGTTGCTGTCGGGCCTTAAATTCAAGGTTACAAGGATATTACTCTTTTAAAGCGGCTTTTTATTTTTACAAACGCGATACAATCACAGTTTCACATGTAGGTAGTTTAAATTTAAAACAGAATCAATAAGCTTCAACTCGACCCATTTCTGTCTAATGCTCTGACAAAGGCGAAATAATTTAAGATGTCTGCATGCTCAGACGACATGGCTTGCTTTTGTTTACTTTAAGACCGACTCTTGTATTCTGTAAATCCTTATTTACAGATTTAGTTTAGTGTTCGTGCTTCGAAATTCTAAGAAAATTAATGTGTAGTGGGCGAAGCTGCTATATGCCGAATCAAAAACAAGAATCACTATGAAGTTATAGAAGGTATGTAATTATATATTATGTTAGTATATAAATTAAGTTGTACAATGTATTAAGTCCTATTTTCGTCCTTTCTTTACTCAATACTTAATATAATGCTAACTAAGCCACCTTGAGGAGAACACCTACCGTTTCCTCCTCCTCCAAAGCCCTGATCAACTCATAGTAGAGCATCTCGGCCTCCGCCGATATCTGAATCTTCTCCCCATCGCAACTCTTACGACTGATGTCACAGGGCAAATCCGTTTGCAGGTGCATTGTCAACACTCACACTTGACGCATGCACATTTTCACATTCACATTGACACTACTTCTCTCACTTCACGCGTCCTTTAGGCTATTACTGCAAATAATAGTTTGATGTGGTATTGCATAGTTCACCGTATAAGAAAAATTATTTCAAATTATATATTATTTAATAATTATCTCACTTCACATAATTACTAAGAATGTTAAATTGTTAGACTTCACGCGATTATATGGAAGTATAACAACGCGTGCGTTGGCTTAATAGTTCGATTATTTAGTACAACACGTACCAACATTGCATCCATCAAAATAAAAAAGTAAAAGGTGCGTATAATTTAATTTATATATTATAATCATTTGCCAGCAGGAATATTACCAAACCAATACGACTGGGGGACCTTCAAGAAAAGAGCGTACACCTACCTTAAAGGCCGGCCACGCACCCGCGGCACTGCGTTTGCCCTAGGTAAGCCTCCTGCTCGTTTGCCAACGATTGTATAACAAAAGAGAAAAGAAATTCTACTCTTAAAGGTTCAAAGAACAGAACTAGTAGTACCTCATGTAATAAAATTGAAACAATATTACAATTGTGTTTGCGACCGCAGGTATTGGCAATGCAATCCATTATTTGTAATTAGGTTAGCATTATCAATACACGTAAATAAACTTTCACAACCCATAACGTCTACGTAAAATAATAAACATTGAAAATTTATATTCTTACGCAATACAGATTGAATTTTTAACCGTTAATGTCGCCACGCTTGTGAAATACTTGCGTAATTTTTCAATTATCTTGTATGGGGAGGTAATATTGTTAAGTTGAAAATATTACTTGAAATGCATAACGAAATTATTAAAAATTTAATATGTTTTTATTATAAAAGTTAATGATTAATAAAACAATGTCATTATTTTATAACTAAATGTATTATTCTGACTGTTTTATTCAATTGAATAATTGAAATTTTGTGCATTCCTAGTTAGCGCACGTACGCGATTGGCAAACTGCTAGTGCAATTGGTCTTTGGTAACTTTTTTATAACCGAGATTAACGGTCACCTATTGCAGTACTCAGTCGCGGCCGGAGCGTTTGAAAAAAAAATATAACTTAAAAAAGTCCTTAATTCGTAATAGTTTTGACTGGTAACTAGCCAGCTACAGAGTCATGGTGCGCGACACAAACTAAATAATGTTAAACAAAACGTTCAAACCTAAAGCTGTGTCGTAATTAAACATTGGTTATCCAATATAATAAAATAAATATCACTATTTATCTTAATAAATCGACATTAGCAAGCAGTTGCACCCTATTATTTTTGCTAGACGTCCATCTTTAAGTGTCATAATTTATGTTATAAATAGCGGTAAAGTGTTAAAGCCTTAGTAACTGTCAAGCTATTTTAGCGCTTTCCGCAAACATTTAAATTACATCACTTCCGCTATTCGTAAGTTATTTCTTACTCAGTACATAACCTATGGAAACACTGGTTAAATCTGGATACATGATGTTGTAGCCTACGGTAGATTTATATTAACGTCAGGATTACAGTTTCAAAAGAGAAGCAAGCGAAATGTGTATGCATTGATTTCTTTCAATCTAATTAAGGGTGTAACGAAGAACTTTTTTATGAAGGATGATATTCTAGGTGAACACTTTTTGAGCTTCGTGGAATATTGATGTATTTTTAGTTCACTTTTAAACGCCCCATTTTAATAATATGGCATATTTGACATGGTTTGAAGAGATATATAGTATTGAATAATATTAAAAGAGTGCAATTTTTAACTATTGTTGGATTTATTATATGAAATTAGTTTTTAATTACTATATCGTCTATTATCTTTGTGTACGGGTTTGAGTGAAGTCAACTTTAACTCTTAATCTATTATAATCTTATTTATATAGCAAATAAGATGATCATAAATAAGATTTTAAGCTCACACGCTGGGAATAATTGTGGCGTTTATACCTAAGAGTTAGGACATTCTGCAAATAGCCTAAAGGATTGCTTCATTAGCGGAGCGGTGCAAATCTGATTTATGTGTGCGCGCGCTACAACAGATAAATTAAGCTCTCTTTGAATTATTTATATCCGCATTTTTAAGGGCTATTCAACCCCGTATCGGATTGCGTTTGCTAGTTGTTGCAGACTTCAGTTGAACTCCAATTATCGAAATGGGGAACTGGGAATATTCACATTTTAACATAACAATATGTGTGCTAAATGTAAGTAAGTTATTAAGTTGTAAAACCATTTTATTTTGCAATATTTTTCAAATCTACTGCATGCTTAAAGCCAGACAAAGATTTATTCTCAATAGCACTTCGCTAACAAAACAGAAACAATTTCTATTATGTCTGAGACGTAAATTCATTCATTCGTAATATAATATTCAAACTCATAATGAAATATTAAAACAAACGCGGCAAGTGCTTATAAATGCAAAACGCATTCAAAATTACAAAACTGACGCATTTAGCGAATTCAGCGCTCGAGTTAACCACTGCAGCTGCGACAAGTTTCAGCGCTTGAAGTGCAAACAAACCAAATGTCACTTCATTTGTTTCAGACCATTCGCGCTTCGAGCCAATTTGTCGGTATTGTTTTGAGTTATTAGTGACGAAATATTGTTCTGTTGCGGTTAGTTCATCTGTTTTGATTGGTTTATTTATTTATTGTATGTATATATACAAAATTGTCATACTGTTGTAACACAATTATTAAACTTGCAGAGGAACAAGAGAGGCCTTACACTACATAGCATTCGTGTAAGGAATTACAAAGAAATATCAACCGAATGTGACAAAAGCTTAGAGTGTAAAATTTGTTGTCTAACACCTAGCCGTTATAATAAACCTAATTTAAAACCTTTACGCCATCTACACAATAATCAATAACTGTTTATGCTTTCTATAACCATTGACCTTTCACTGAAACATTCAGGAAACTTGCTAATTAGGACAGATCTGAGTTTCACATAGTTCGGACTGCATATTTGATTTATATGCAACTAATAACAATGTAAATTTATGCGTCTGCATCTGTAGGGTAGCCTCGGACCCTGGCTTTGCCCCGAACTAATAAATTCAGTAGATTCTGGCTACATCTTTGACAAACATTGGCAACTGTAGTCCATTTTACACGTGTGTAAATAAATATAAATTCAGAAATGTCTACTTCGACTTCTAGAGCAATTTCCGAGCCAATACAAATTTATTTTAAAGGAGAATGACCAAATAGTGCCCACTGTAAGTTCATCGAGCTTTGAATTAATGTTATCAGAAAAGGAGTTGGTCCAATTGATTTTAAATCTCACACAACCTTGGATAGAGAGATTTTGCATGGGATAGCCTTTAATATGATACCGCATGAAGGCAATTATTTCATACTCGATTAGATAAAGGTACGTAATCTATTCGTAACCAGCGGTTTTGTGCCCCTGCTTATACATTACATTGAGGTCAATGTTCGCAATAAAAAGCATTAACTATCACCGTTCACCACTGAGGGTGGCCCTAGCACAAGATCCCACTAATATTTCAGTCAGAATAGCATTAATAAAAATCTTATTAAAATATCAAATGATCACATTCAAGTAATGTTAAATCGTAAAAGGAAACGTATTTTTTTTAAATTTACTGATTATGTGCTGACGAATAACATATACATACTAACATAGTGTTGAAATAAAGTTTAATTTTTGTTAATATTTTGATGAAAATGGTGAAATTTTTGCTCAATCGTAACTATTTAATTTGAAAAACACTTTAAACGCGATAGTTAATTGAATTTTCATTATACATATATATATATATATATATATATATATATATATGGAAAAGTTAAACAAGAAAGGATAAGTAGGCGATAAATATTTTAAATTAGAAATTGTAATTATTTTACCCTTTGATGAGACTGACTCCTGTACTACTGTAGTTATTTTGAGATCGGCATGCCGCTGCAGAAAGTACTATTTATTTGTATGCGAATCTCTGTCTATAAATTCTGTTTTATAGCTCCAATCTCGAATAGACTGTATTTAAACCTAACCGAAGACTGTCCGTAATAACGCCTTACTAATAATAATCTGTTAACCGCAGCTTATTATAATCCGGTAATATTATAATTATTTCGTATATTCCATATCCAAACATATTGACCATAAAAATATATAAAAGATTTTATTAAGATATTTCAATATAAAGTTCAGAATTTGTTACTTTTAGCATATAGTCTTTTTTTAAGTTACGTATTAACCGTTAGTCAAAAAAGTTAAGTCATCTATCCAAATAACGCGAAGAGAATATAAGGCATTATATATAACTATTATTAATTTAAACTGTTACAGAACAGACATTAATACGAGTTATAATTAAATAGCATTGCTGTCAGTTTTAAGGAAGATCCATGTGATATTAACAAGTTTATTAATGCATTGCGACTGCATCGTTATGCAAAATAAAGCAAAATACATAATGCCATTGGCAGCGATTTTATTTGCCCATTGCTGCTCGTTATATTGTTATTGAATCCCAAATATATCAGTTAAAACCGGGATATATCATATAGGAATTTTCAAACATGAATAAATAGCTATCAAGTATCAGTGAGGATTTTGTGTTACACAAACGGTGGCAAACGAGCAGGAGGCTCACCAAGAGCAAGCGGTTCTCTGCCCATGAACACCCCTAGCACTTGTAGATCCACGGGTGAGTTGTCGGCCTTTAAGGAATATGTACGCTCTTTTCGTGATGATCCCCAAGTTGTACTGGTTTGGAAATACTCCAACTGGCAGCTGATTCCACAGAGTGCCGGTGCGCGGCACAAAATATCGTAAACGACACTAAGTTGTGGAACGACAAACATCGAGATGAAAACTATGAAAATTTGTATTCTGCCTGAATGTTCGATGGTGAAATTCAGCAGCATGTATCAATCCAAACAGCTCCTCCGAAACAACATCTCTACTCCACAAAGTCATGCTGATCGGAAAGGATCTGGTCATAAACAATTCAAATCTTAAGTACTCTATTTTTTTCTCTTTCTAGCTATAGATGAAATGTCTTTGTTTTAAAGTTTGAAGGATTAAGCAGTTAAATACTATTATGTTATTATTTTATTATTAAAGTCGTTTAGAGAGAAAGTAACTAGTTTTTTCTTAGCAATAATTTGTTTTCTCTCATATTATTCAATGTAATACAAAGACTCATTTGATACGCAACTTCTGTTAATATATTTTTCAAAGTATACAGAACGAATATTAATAGCGCATTACTTAACATTCTTACGGAAATTTAATCCTTTTAACCGCATTATTTTCGTATGCAAAGCCTCAACAGTTGAAAAGTGCGGACCCAACAAATGTCACATGACAGATAAAACGGGGATGAGCTGTCATTTTTCCCGCGCGAGTGCCCAGTACTACCACCCGCCGCATACAAATAGCTCCAATCTTTATTCTGAGCAGGCTCTAATGTCACTCGATTTATTTTCACCGGTTTTTCAAGTGAATTTCACTTTCATCTCGTTTATTTCTAAACAATTCGCTTAAACGAAATCGAAAATAATGGTTGAAAACGACGTGCCTTCATGTTACGCATTGAAAATGGATATTCTTTTTTCGAATTAGTTTCATACGCCGATAGTTGAAGAAGAAAAATATATGGATTTATAGTTGCTAAAGATAAAATGTGATAAAATTTACAAATTTGTGGAGAGCACAATATATGTAAAAATATGACACTATATTATACCAATTAGCAGCCATTACTTAGCCACAATAACATTATAGGATGAAATATCACATTTAGTCTGAACAGGACCTGTAAGTGCCCACGCGCAGATTATGCAATGAAGCCAGGGAAAGTTTCTGGTAGCTTTCAACCTGTTACAGTATAATACCTACCTTTGCTATAGAAGTTAATTGGGCAATGATGCTTTATATATAATTATACATCTGCTACGTGACATTTACACCATTTTTAGGTTCTTAAATGTAAATTAGATAGTGTTGAATTTTTCGAAATGCGGTTTGGAAAAATCAATCGAATGATATTTCTTCATTTTACGACGCACGAACTGCGTCTTTCAAGTCTGATATTAAATGTAAGTAATTTAACTGAGACATTTTAGTTTTCAACGTATCTTACAACGAAAAAATCATATTTTCACTTAAATTTCAGTTTTCATACACAAAATCGACTATGTGTCTAATATACTCAATAAAGTTAGTGCATAGGTACTTTGAGAGTCTAAAACTTTTCAATTTTTTCTTTTGCTTTTGATATAGAATACTAACAAATTTTAAATAGTTCGACGCATATGTCTTTATAGGGCTATATTGCCGGTCTGCAAATTTGAAGCTCCATAAAGACTATGGGATTCTTCGCTATATTTTCTGAAGATCGGTTATTATCATATTATCGGTCGTTTATGATACTATTAATGAAATATATTGATATTTCTAAGATTGTTTTAAATGTTATTTGTTATTTTGATTGCCGGTTCTCAGGTCTATAGACAAAGCCGGGATAAGTGTGTAAGCTGTGCTCCGGAAGTAATTACTCACTGAGTCAGAGGCCTATTGTATTGAGTTCATCGCATTTTCATGTGTGAACAAAAGTTTTATATGGCTGTTTAATTTATATATAACTAACTACCTAAATCTAACTATATTCTACAATAGAAAATTTAATAGTAATATAAATTTTAAAAATAAGAAAATTGATAGTATTTCGTTATTCGTTAGAGTTTTTTATTATCGTAATGAGATCTTATATATATGTGAATATATAAGTCAGAGTTGAAAAATTCTTACACCAAACAGAAGCTGTCGCTGAGAAAATTCGAGCATAAAAGCCAGTTACTTAGTAATCAGAGAACGTGAGATCACATTATACATATTAATATCTAACCGTGAACTTAAAACCACATCAAACATGTCCACTGCAAGTGCAGAAACGTAATGTGAAACCGCCTTTTAGAAATTGCAAACTGACGAAGCCCTTCACAGAACATAAACACTGACCACGTCACTTCAAACTGTTGTATTTCATATTTAACCTCTTTGTTAATAAAAAGTTCGGATACGAATTACAAATGTCCATTGGTTTAATTTATGCGATTTTATTCAAAGCGAAAATGTGCGTGGAACGCGCACGCGTGCGCTCTAAGCCGGTCGGCCATTACACTGGCAGTAAAATGCAAAAGCTAACGCTGCGCCGGCGATGTATTTACATAATCATTATTGTGCTTGGTCCTGACGTCCTGCGCGTTATAGTAACGCGCCGTTGTCGACATGTTCACATATATATCACTAGAATTATATGTATCTAAAGATATAAGTTATAATTGTGATAATAAAGTAGATATTATTTTATTATTATGGCAAATATCATTAATAAAGTAACAGACTGTTCTCAAACACGACCAGATCCGAGAAGAATAGTCAATAAACTCTGCAATTTCATATTTTTTACGATACTTGTTTACATTTACAATAGGAGCTGGAGCTCTTAGTCATTATTCGTCATATTAGACGAGATTAGAAGAGCAATAGATTTGATTTGGATAGACCACATTACTACTACATGATTTAAGTTAATTAGTTTTTATGAAAGGACAAACTATCATATTTTAAAATCTTAAACGTTTTCAGCAAAGTGTATGCCTAATCGTAATACATAGTTACTATAAACATATAGATAACAGTATCTAATTGTAAACATATAGTAACAGTATAATATACAGATATTTGCTAAATAGTTATCCCTTGAAATGTCGACAACACGGCTCATCCCTTTTATAGAGCCGTTAAAGACAGAAGCAGTGGTTCTGCGAGAGAATAACACAAATAAATCACACGATATACTTTTTTAGGAGAACGGAAATAAAAAGGCCTGTGTGTAATTAAACTAACCTAGTCAAGAACAAGCTGAGAACAACAGACTAGATTGTAGTGAATGTATTAAAATGAATATTTTTTAAAAGTAGGTTTATGGGTTGTGAATAACAATGAATGTCTTTAATGACAAATCCCTCAATCATCAGCGATTCCTTACTTCCAGTGTCATAAAATTACAAGTGCTATTGTGGTAGGCGGCGGCTACAATACAATAAAGAGGGTTATAAAACTGCGCAATAGGGGGCCATTATGCTTTATGGGGGAGCTTAGCAATAACCGAGACGATAGACAAACATACGGAAAAACATCCCAACTAATGTGTTCACCAGGTCATGGTGTAATTGATCTATACTCAGATTAATAAGATTATAGTTTAACTTTATAATATTCCAAAATCATTTGTATACTTATAACATCTAATATTTCTTAATGTATATAATTCAATATCGTAAAAGATAGGCAACTGGGCAGGAGGTTCTTCATGGTAAGAGATAACAGTCGCCCGTGGACGTCAATCGCGCTTATGTTGTAATGGCGGCTTTTTACATCGCATAAACAGTATAAATTTGTGGGCTTGCGGTATCCTCAGAAATAGGTACGTACGTATAGTTATTTTACGTATGAAAAGCAATGTAACAATTTATAAAACACATATTTCAAACAAATAATAAGTTTATAATTGTTGAGTTTTATTACGCTAGCAACCACTAGTTGGAATGCAATAAACTTATACATCGGAAGTAGTAATATAGTTACAGAAGCCTCTATATTATTAAAATGATAATGAACCTACATGACAATTACAAAAAAAAACAATATATATCTTAAAACAATGTAAACTATTTTTTTATAGTATATATAGCACATGGGCCTCCTATATGGTAAGAGTACAACGCCGCTTATGGAAAACCGCGTTATAGTCGGCGCATTGGTTGTGTTGCCGGCCATTTACGCCGCTTAAGCGTCATTATTAATGGCCTCCGATATCCTCACTCACTTTGCGATACACAGTACAGGTACCGTTTCACGCTGAGCATCCTGTGATCCCGTGGTATCAGTTCGGACGAGTCGGCATAATTATTGCATCCGCATATGCTTCAGCATGGCTCTCTTACTGGTGTGAAAGTATTTAAACACTCGTCCAGCCACTTTCAAGCACTTCCTGAGACCGAATAAATTATAATTTATAATAGTCCGGCACGGGATTCGAACGTAATACCTCTCGCTTCATTGTAGACCTATTAAACCACTTAGCTACGAGGCTCTCAAAAATGGGTGCTTTTCTAGCGAAATAAATGAAGCTGCCCCAAAAGTTTGTTGTAACGACATTCTCAATTACTATGTACTAACTGCAGTTTAATTAACTTTTAACTTAGCCTGGTAAACTTTACAACTCACTTAAGAAACCTATTCAAGAAATAAAATCGGTTAGGACTTTAGGAACCGTAATGAAAAGAGTTTTATACAAATATATTTATTAGGTTTTCACATAATTTGTGTTAAAAAAAACTATCTGAATACTTCAATGTGAAAAACTAAGTTATGCGGAAAACAAATCCAATGCGTCTTTAACTTACTTATAAAGTCGATTCTATTACGGCGGATATATCCAAAGGTATTTTCGAATTTTACGCCTAAGCCTTCCTAAGTGCGGGGATGAGAAAAATTAAATAAAGTCCTCCATAACGAACCGAGCTAGTTCGCTATTTAATTATGGATTTATGAGCATCGTGGAAAATTCAAACTCAGCGTGAGGCTGTTAACAGTTACGAGCGGAGCGTGCGAGGTAGCGATTTCAATTATTAACTTCGTCAATTACAGTATGGAGTGCTCTGTTAATATGTTACAAATGAAACAATCAAATATTTCAGTTACATTGATCAATTTTCATGCCCATTTAAATTAAAGGTATTTACTAAATTGTTAAAATTTTTAAAAGTTGTTATAGTCAAAGTTAAAGATTTTTATTTCATATTGGATCACATAACCTAAAAACGTCTTTAAAACTTTTGTTACAGAGTATAATGTATAGAATGCAAAATTCTAAATATTAATCATCATCATCATCATCAGCCTATTAAGTCCACTACTGGACATAAGCCTCCCCCAATCATGAGAGGTATTTTGCCTTAATCACCACGCTTGGCAGGCGGGTGGGTAAATTAATGGCGGTAGAATATTTTAAAGGGTTAAATATTGAATGAGACATAACATCGCTTCGCTCATGAAGGCGTCTTCAGTGCTGTGCACGAGCCCTCTCAGCGTAGTTTCTGGTTAATTAAGACAGTGTTTCAAGTGGCACTTACAGCGAGCTAAATAAATAATGGACCTACTCTGACACCGTATTTGGACATATTTAATGTTATATTTCATCATAATCCGGTTAGTCTCTACTCAAAAGACTCGTTTCCGGAACAAATGTTACGGATATAACATATACAACCTAACAAATCATTTAAGAGGCAGAGCGAAACAGAATAGAAAAGCTCGTAAAAAAAAAATTAAGCTTAATTATCAATAATACTTTAAAAAAAATAGTTTTTAGATTTAGTTCGTGTATGCATATAAAATCATCTATAAAAGTAATATTTATTATTTGAAGCTTATATGTATATGTTGAAATAAAAACTGATTGTTAAAAAATCTTTAAGAATTTTCCTTTATGATGAAAGAAAATATAGAAAATTTTAGCAGCTTGAATATATAGAAAGTAATATGTATAGGCATACATAG
>DWCF01004538.1:0-16175 GCA_018230265.1 Delias oraia | reverse complement strand
CGAAAGGCAACTAAAAATGTACTGGATCCGGACAGTTATAATTTAATTTATAATTTATTCGGTCTCTGGAAGGGCTTAAATGTGGCCGGGTGAGTGTGTTAATAGTGTCGCACCCGTGAGAGAGCCATGCTGAAACATATGCTTACGCACTTGTTGGGCCAGCTCGTCCGAAATGATACCAAAAACACACAGAATACTAAACGTGAAACGGTACTTGTACTGTGTTCCGCAGAGTAAGTGAATATATCGAAGGCCCTTAAAAGGCCGCTTAAACAGCGTAAAAAGCGGACAACCCAACCATGCGCGGACTGTGGCGCGGTTGTTCATGAGCTGCGATGTTCTCTTACCATATATGAGACTCACCTGCTCCGTTGCCAGCTATAGAATAAAAAAAAATAAAAGGAATTTCGAAACACTTAGGAATATTTATTTGCTACTTTGACTTAGAAAAGTGCGGTTTATGAGAATATATTTCGACTTGTAGACTAAAGGTTTAACAACAATTTCACTTAGATTTATGGTACGCTATAATTTATATAAAATATATTTGGATCTCGTCATGAGGTGGGGGGAGGATAATTTTGGAGAAGTAGTAAGACGCCACAATATTTAACTAACTACTTCCTGAGTTACGGAATCTCGTGTTTGAAATTCGAGTTACAGAAAATATTCTATCACCTCGTAGGTAAATATAATTTTGTTTGAGTTACAAAGTCTAGTTAATTTAAGATACCGCGTAAAGGTTCAGCGGAAGGGAAAACCACTTTTTCGAATTAATGAGGATTTCGTTTAAACGCGGTTCAAGTTGTCGAGATTTCACTGAAATAATATTCCTTGTAACTTGATAGTTTTAAATATGCGATTAATATTTACTATTGCGTTGCAGGTAGTGGAAGGAGTATTCAGCATGGAAGGGTCGGTGGTGCCATTGCGCGCGCTGGTTGAGCTGAAGAAGCGTTACGGCCTGTACCTGTACTTGGATGAGGCACACTCGGTGGGGGCTATGGGCCCGCGCGGTCGTGGAGTCACCGACTACAGTGGCGTGAACCCTGAAGACGTGGACATCCTTATGGGCACTTTCACTAAGAGTTTTGGCGCCGCTGGGGGATATATTGCAGGCACACGCCGACTCATAGACAGCGTGCGATCACGTGGACATGGTCATACGTACGCGCACGCCATGTCGCCGCCTGTGGCCGCGCAGGTGTTAGCGGCTATGCGAGCCATCGCTTCTCCCTCGGGAGCGGCGCGCGTTGCCCAGCTCCGCGACAACACGCGCTACTTCCGCGAGAGACTGCGTGCGATGCGCGTCGTCACTTTCGGCCACGACGACTCGCCAGTTGTGCCCATGCTGGTGTATACGTTCAGCAAGATGGCGGCCACCGTGGAGCGCCTCAAGGATCGCCGTGTCGCCACGGTCGGCGTCGGCTACCCGGCCACGCCGCTTAACAAAGCGCGCATACGGTGAGTTTTTTTTTACATATATCTATTACTAGAGGGAATAAGAGGAGTAATGAAATAACACCGGCCCTACATTTAACCTCACCTGCATCAGTTCTCTTGAACATCCGACGGCGTCCATTCGGCGAACACTCAGCAATCCATGTGCCCACTAAATCCGAAAAACATACTTTAAAATCATTGTTTCCGATTTTTTTATTCGGATAAAAACTCTAAAGCCTTCCTTCACACAAATGTCCTTCTTTTGGTTTAAGCTACCTTCCCAACAATTTTCAGCAAAATCAGTTCTTGAAATATAAAAAAAATAACTAATACGACTTTCTTTTATATATATTATATACAAAGATTTAAATATAATAATCATTTAACGCTTTAAATCTAAAACATTTCAATATTATTTGTGTCAGGGCCGTGGTCTTAGGTGTTTTAGTGGTTCAGCGCTTTAAGGCGGCTTATTTGCTATTAATTATAGTGCTTTTACATTATATTATTTTTATGGTTTAGCGGACAACTGAGCAGCTGGGTTTCCTACATGGTAACAGAACACCGCCGCCCATAAAAAACCGCGCCATAGTTCGCGCATTGGTTGTGTTGCTGGCTTTTTACGCCAATTAAGCGGCATGTCTAAAAGCCTCCGATATACTCACTCACTGTGAGAAACACAGTAGAAGCACCATTTCAACTACTCTTTCACGCTGCCTATTCTGTGGCATATATTAGAGCCTAAGGTAACCCCATAATACAACCTTCTTATATTGGTGTTACTGTTTATCCAGGTTCTGCTTGTCGGCGGCCCATAGCCGCGAACAGTTGGACGAGTGCCTGGCTGCAATTGAAGCTGTGGTTTATGAGCTGGGCCTGCAATACTCACGCCGCGTCTGAGATGCGCCTTACCGTCGAGCGCGTTGATTTTCGCGGCTATGTACTGTAAGCATGTGCGTCAGCAGATTCTATATTCCATGAAACTACGTTTGAAACAATTACCACGATAAAGCCCCGATCTTGCTATTTTAACTATCTCAAAATTGTTTAACTATAGCGTTGTTATGATCGTTTTTCAATTATTTTAATATTAGTCTTTAAGTTATCCCTAGTAAGTTTTGTTATTCGTATTTTGAATAGAAATGTCGGGGCTCTTTAAATGTTATAATAATGCACTTAATTTCCTGCCTCTGAAGGAATCTACAGCACAAAGTATTCAGTGGTGCCTAGTGGAAATCCACTGAGGCTGTCGGTGCAAGTCGACTGACCGTTTTATCTCCAATAGTTAAATATTAATTTTAATGTATAATAAGTTATACGTAATAAATTATTTTCTCTTTTTTTATTTTATTTTCATCTTGCTTCTTACTCCCAATAAAATAATTTACCTAAGCATCATCGTCATCAGCCTATCAAGTCCACTGCTGGACATAGGCCTCCCCCAAAAGGAAGGTGTTTTGCCTTAATCACCACGCTTGGCAGGCGGGTCGGTGATCGCAGAACATCTAAACATATTATTTAATAAATTGAATAATTATTCTTACTCTTATATTAATCGCAAATATATTAATATTAATGGCTGAATTATGATCATCGAGTCACTTTCTACTGCCACAAGAGTTTTCCAAAGAAACCAGCACACGCAAACATAAAATTAGGACTGTATCTCGAACAACTGTTTCAGCTGTTAAAAATCGTATATGTTGATTGGTTTATCAAATTATTGCGTCAAGTTGACCTATAACGTATTTAAAATATTTATCAGATAAGTATTGATCGCTGGAATTGTCAGTGGTATCAGATAATTTAGCAGGACTGGGCCGCTATCGTCCGACGGTTTCGCGTTCGTTGATACACCCGCTTTGATTTGTGTCACTACGATTACAGTATTTCTGCTAATCGTATGTTTGGCTTCCGTTGTTATTTTATTTAATATGTATAATAATATGTAGTCGATGTGAGATATTTTACCAACAGTACGCTTGATACTTGAAACGTGTGAAAAGTGCAGGAGATGATTTTATTGCTGGTTGTGTTTTTAGTGGCGAATGTCGGTTATGCGTACGCGCAGACCGTCACTGTGGTGCAGATAAAGTGAGTAGTGACTAATTTACGCTGTATCTATCGTAAACATTGACGGAAACTAACAGCAGTATATTATTATGTTAAATAGAATAAAACATGGATTCCATGAATCTGGATTAATTAAATTGTATTGATTAATCATGTTTTTTTAAAGTTTATACTCCTTTAATAGGTTAAAGGTCTGACACACTTTTATAATACTGTTTGGTATGTTGATAAGATGCGTCTTAATTTGGGCCACGCTGCTTTTCGCGCCTCTGGAGTTTAAAAACGTTGATAGCATGAGTCATTTACTCCGATTAGGAAATATAAGCTTAGAGTGAACATACAAAAGATAAGAACTTAACACGTTTTTGTACAATTTGTTTTTGATAAGGTCTGTTAAAATTACAAGAGACATGTTGGTATTACTTTTAATAATACAATTGCAGTCTTCCATACGATGAGGTGTACACGTTGGAACTTAATAGCACTGTTGAGTATATCCTAGACTTCACACTGGTAAGTCCTTTCTTGTATTTTATTGTTAAATTTTTGATTACTTTCTTAAAAATCATACACTAAAATTATTGTATTAACTTTTAGCTTTCTAAATTTATTCACTAATTAATATATTAAATGGCAAAAAACAGATTATAAAGTATCAGTAAATTTCATCTGTCAGCTGAAGATTCACTACAGTGTAATCAATATTGTTAGTTGAAAAAGCTTTTAACTTTACTATAGCAACCACTCTGAGCTACGATTCTCTGGCTGACAATAATTTTAATATTTACGTAGTATATATGGGCGCCATTTATTTAAATATAACAATATAATAAGTTTAATTTACAGTCACAAATGCAATAAGTTAATCTGCTTTAAAATGTTATTTACAAATAATTTTTGAATATTTTATATCATTTAGATTAATTGTTTTATTTTACTAAGTCACTTTTAATGTTTACTATTTTCCGCGCTTTAAATGAGTTTCAGAGGCGGAGCAATTTCACATTATTTTTGTGAAACTGTTAGAATAAGGAATTCTAATGTAATTAATTGATTTTAAATATGTTTAAATTGCATTTGTTTATATTACAAGACTTAGTAGATTTATTGCAATTATATTTTATTATTAGAAACTAAGACTTACTTGACTGTGGACTTGACTGTGTATAAATAGATCGAAATACCGTCATATCGTCGTATTATTTTTCACATATTAAAACTAACCTAGTTGCAACAAGATTTATAAGTCGTCAAGAGAGTTATACATAAAATTAACCCTGCAGAGCCAGTTAATGGTGGCGAGGAGCCGAGATACATTTGTGAGGGCAGTCTGTATATGTAAGTTTTTTCAGAGTACGGGCGCAGTGAGCGATACAGCGCGTGTAGTATGGGTTCGTAGCGAGAGCGGGGACAGCTCGCGTCCCGTACTTGTTACCGCACGACAGCGTACAGGTGACGATCATTAAGCTGTTCCCTCGGTGAACCCGGGAGCTCCTTCCCTGCCCGCGTTAAACTGTAATAGCGGCACTGGCCAAAAGCTATAAGCTATATAAATATAAGAATAATAAGCTATAACAAATATATATATATATATAAGATAAGTCAGAATATCTCTAAAAAACTATCCCTTCTGTTCATTTGACCTTGCCACTAAGCGCTCAAAACGATATCGCTCACAACGGCTTTTTTCCGTTGCACTTGCAGGCAGCGTTATGCATCGTTCACACGGCATTGTCCTGCACCAAAAACAAAAAAAAACGACGATTTAATGTTCTTTTTAACAGTGACCATACAACATACATAGGTCCATTTAAACGACCTTAAGATCTTGCCGTGAAAAAACATTAAAAAGATTTGACCCTCCAAAAGGTTCTTGCCTATTCTTTTTAGGAGAGGCGTAAGGTTGGAACAGGTTTAGATTCAAATTTTGGTTATTCAAAGTAACTTTTAAGTTTTGCTGAATATTTTTTTTTTAACTTTTTAACGAAAATATTGTCATCATGAGTGACATTTCCCGCGACGAACGAATGCAATCGCTATATGGAACGCCTGAAGGTGTAATTTCAGCGTTTTGAACGTTTAGTGCGACGCCTTTTTTATTTAATAGTTAACAGTGCCTATATTACAAAAACTATGAAACTGATTTAGTGTTCAGCTCAACAAGTTACCATATTTCTTCTTATTTATTGATTGCGAGTCATAAAAAATTTATTTTGGTTATAATATATAAAAATCAGTAATTTAGTGCGTCGTAAATGGTATAAAAGCACGACTGCCTTCCACATCATAAGTTGAAGCGCCTATCAATGTAGTGCTTTCAGATATAAGTTTTTTCTAAAATTAATTATAATATATCTTTAAATAAAACTGGTTTAGACTTGAGATGCATAAATAGAAAGTAAATAGTGAAACAGACGTCTTTAACGTGAAATTCCTATTGAATAACGTTCGTAGAATTAATTAAACGGAATAAATTTTGGAATGTGTTCAATAATTACGGCAATCATGTTTATATAACAATCAAATAGGCGCAGAGACATGGCAACTCCCATACGAGGAAGATAGGCGTCTGTTGTATGAACTAGAGCGAACACTATGTCCTGATGATGCATATCTTCATAACGCAGGTATTTATTGACAACATCATGAAAAATATTTGCATGACTTTCGTGACTAGTGGTTTTTCTTATTAATTTACAAATTTCGTAATGAATACCGATATAATTTTAAATTTATAAGCATGATGATGATTTTTTTTATGGTATAGCGGATGACGTCGCAGGCGGATCTCCTAAATGGTAGGAGAACACCGCCACCCATGGACAACCGCGCCACAGACCGCGCATTGGTAGTGTTATCAACTTTAGTATGATATTTTTAGTTATGTTGCATTAAAAAAAAGATATATGTTCCAGTACCCGAGACTCGTAGCTTGTACTCGCTGCATGTGTCCACGTCGAGTTTGACGAGCGTTACCTTGCGGGTGCGCGTGACGCTGGCGCAGGCCTGGCGCATCGATGGGTCCACTGCCATTTCTGCCACGCAGGTCTTTCTATTTATAAAATAGTTGCATACGTGATTCCCTAATTTTTTTATGTTATATCTGACAACGTAGCAGGTATCCTATAAGAGAGCACCGCCGGGTACAGACAACCGCGCCACTTACTCTGCGAAACACAATGCAAGTACCGTCTCACGCTGAGTATTCTGTAAGCCCGTGGTATCACTTGGGAAGAGCCGGCCCAATTAGTGCGTCTGCGTATGCTTCAGCATGACTCTCCCACGGGTCTCCCATTTTCTCTATGTGCCAAACTTCATTGCTACTAACGATAATTAAGTAAGTGGTGTTATGCTTACAGTTCGCGCCCCGCGTGCTGTCTTACCAATTCAAAGCAGACGAGAGGCGAGTGCGTGTTGTCGTTTCGTCTGAGAGTGATCTCTGCGCCACGCTCTCTGTACAGAACTACTCGGTGAGTTGTAATTTTAACTGGTATGGTATTAAATACCAAATATGTATGCGTAAGTCTTGCAGGGTCAGTCTTTGTCTTGCGTCTTGCAGAAATTAGGCGGTCTTGGTCTTGCATTTGCGACTGACTGCAAGACTTGCGTCTTGCGTCTGAAGTTGGGCAACACTAATTATAAAACCATATTTAAATTTTAATGCCTTTATTTTACTTATAACGTCTTATTACAATACATAGAAATTAAAAAGGAATCAGTGATGATAAAACACATAACACAACTTGTTAAATAAAGTAGTTTTTTATAGTAGTATAGCGGGCAACGGAGCAGGTGGGTCTCCTATATGCTTAGAGAACTCTGCCGCGCATGGACAACCGCGCCACAATCCGCGCATTGGTTGTTTGCTGGCTTTTTACGCCACTGAAACTGTATAATTTAACGGAAAACATTTCACCCAGCGAAACACATTAGACGCACCGTATGAAGTTGGTACAACTACCATTTTCATGTTGAATATTCTGTGATCCCGTGGTGTTACTTCGGACGACCCGGCCCAGTTAGTGCGTCAGCATATTCTTCAGCATGGCACTTCCGCGAGTAAGCCTATTATATTCTTGGTTTGATTTTTATTTTTCAGTGTCCCATCGCGCAAACAGTTGATGCGGCCGGTTTGACGACAGAGCCGCGCTTGACAATGATGCGATCGGGGGCTATGTCGATTTCGGTAGGTAAATTTAAAATAGGTTAATAGTTTTAGCCTTGAGGGTCAAATCTATTTAATCGTGTTTAAACGTTTATGTTTATATCTGCAGCAGTCACAATATCCCAACGGTTTCTACATGGTGCTAGTGGTACATGCAACGGACGAGGCTTGCGTTAGCGAAAAGAGCTCTGAGGTGCAAGCTGAGCAGCTGTGGGAGGACTCTCTGACGGGCAACTCGCTGTCAAACAATCCGACTTTGTCTGACTCTGCCGATGTAGAGAGACGCAAAGACTTTTTAGTCTCTGTTCAGGTATATCTTATAATATATAAAGTGCGTGTCCGGTTGTATGTCCGCCATGGACTCCTAAACTAATCAACTGATATTGATACAATTATGCACAGCGAGTACAGGTTCATCTATCTAGAATAGTTTAAATCTGTAAAGGAGAAAAAATTATATATAACGGCGAAGGGGCCTTAGAAGAGTTTTGTATGAGTATGACGCCATAGCTGACATTACAATCATTGTTATCTTGATAGTGATTCATCATTGAAAGAAAAGTTCACAATTTCTTCCGTCTTTGTTTATTCGTACCTAATACAGAGTAATGATTTCCCAATGACGTCTTTAACATCTAGTGGGTCAAGGTAGCCTGACTTGTAGCCGGCCATCGAGGAGTATTTAAAGTCATCGTTGCATGTGCAGATTCCACGTAGGTGCGTGTGTGTCATCGTTATTACTAATTTCTCAGCGCAAATGCAGGTGCGCGTGACTCATCATTATTACTGATCGCGCCGATATATCATTTACTGTTAAATTAAAGTTAACCTAGAGAAAAGTGAAAAAGAATTTACTTAAAGAAATTAAAATCAACGAATACAGCTGCTTCAATGACAACATACACAAATTAATTAATTATGTTTGTTATTCACACAATGGTCAGGTCCCTGGTAAATTTGACTGGTAGGTTTTTAAGTATTGTTTAAATTACATAATTTGGTATTAGTTTAAGTTATAGTTAATGTGTAGTAAAAATTGACAAAGATTAAATAGTTTATGGGGTAGTGTAATGGATTAAATAAAACCTTTCATTAAAATGCTCAATCATAATGTTTATTCATGACCTTTATTGTTAGGTACCTGATTTTAAACAAAACACCTGGCGACATTTATATGTCGCCTAGTGATGTCGCCTATGATTCGCCTATCACTAGTGTTATCACTAGGCTAATCAATGGCAACAAAAATATTAAACTTTTTAAACAAGCGAAAGTTCGATGTTTTTGTATGAAGATTATTTTCCAGATATTTGGTGTCAAAATTATTTGGTACCACATCATTGATCCCATTTATATTTTTTAAACAAAATGGCACGTTGATGCATAAAGGTTCGCCAACCCTGCATTAGGCAAAGAAAAAACTTGCACATAAAAACACGGTTTATTTAAACAATACGTTCCAATGGGATTTGTTATATAATTCAGCAACTTTAAATAGGATGCGATCAGCCGGCAACAGTACGTGTTGGCAGCGATGACAACGTTTGGTGTGTTCCTGATTTTCTATGTCGGATTTGGGATGCTGGTGGTTGCCCAACGTTGGCCGCCGTTTGCCACACTCGTGGCGCGACGAGCCGTTCTCTTAAACTCCACGCCTAATCCTGGTAATTAATTAATCAATTTTAGTCACCATTATTTTAAGACTGGTTTATTTACTGTACTTTTGAATCGCCTATCCAAAAGTAAAATAATATTGACAGCCTTGTAGCTAAGTGTTTTAATAAGTCTACCATGACGCGAGAGGTATCGGCTTCAAATCCTGGTCCGGACAATTAAAATTTATTCAGTCCCTGGATGGGCTTGACAGTGGCCGGGCGAGTGTCTTAATACTGTCACACCTGTGGAAAAGCTCTGCTGAAGCATATATTGCGGTCACTTATTGTGTTCGGTAACGGTGTTCAATAATCTACCATCATTTTTACCTAATTTAACAAGCTGATCTGTAAAGATATATCTATAACATATAGAAAAATGTTACTCCTCAATTAAAATTTAAAAAGTATACATTAGAAGTTCAAATTACCTTTTGAAAAATTTAAGCTTAAAGAAGTCTGCATTATAATTTAACATGGAGAATATTTTGGTATGTGAGTTACGATTTTACACAAAACTAAAAAAAATAACACCGGATTTCTGCTATTGATTCCAGGCACGGACGAAGCGCAAGTCGGAGCAATGAACGGTGTTACTTCATCCCAAGTTACAGCTCGCCGACTTTCATGTAAACTATTTAATTCAATATGCATTGAAATTTCAAAATATTCATATCATGGACTCAAATATAACTTAAAAACAATCAGCAGTCTTTAGTTGACCGTAGTTCCGCCATAGTTCCGAAAAATATTACGACATTTATACTAGTGTTTTTCATGGTATAGCGAATAATGGAGCAGGTGGGTCTCCTATATGGTAAGAGAACACCGCCGCCCATGAACAAGCGCGCCACAGTCCGCGCATTAGTTGTGTTGTCAGCTTTTTACGCCACTTAAGTGGCATTTTTAAGGGCCTCTGATAACCTCACTCACTCTGCACAGTACAAGTACCGTTTCACGCTGAGTATTCTGTGAGCCCGTGGTATCATTTCAGACGAGCCGCCCAAATAATGCGTCAGCATTGACCTCCTACGGGCGGTCCTCCCCCTTGGTTCAGTTTTTTTTAAATTAGATTTATATATGCGTGATATTTAAAAATATTTTGGTTCGCAAGTATTTGTTTTTTAACTAACTTTTCAATATCGTTTGATTCAATACAGCATTTTTAAATTGTTTCTTTTAGCTGACACATATGACAGAAGCGAAGACAGCAACTCTGAGGAGGAGGTATCTCCAAATACGACGGCGTCTACGGCTGCGCCCACTTCCGCCAATGCTGCCAATACTGCCAATGCTGTTGATGGAGTGCAGGTTCGATGCATATGGAAAAATTTTTTTATCTAAATCCGTTGTGTTATAATTTACTGCATTTCGAAGTCGTCAAAATTGAAACGCCATCTCAAACGTCAAAAAAATTTTTTTTATCTAATTTAACTTTTTAAGAGCCTTATACTGTTTTTTATTGTATATTTTCATGTTCAAACTGTCGCATAGGCTCCATTCGGCCTGCCGCCTCGTCTACGCCTAGCTGCGTTGGCACGGAAGCGCGAGAGAACACTGCGAGCACGTTCCGACCGCTACCTGTACATGCTATATACAGTGGCTGTGTTCTACGCCCTCCCCGTGATCCAGTTTGTAATCGCATTCCAAGTAGTGATGAATGTGTCCGGCTCGCTCGATATCTGCTACTACAATTTCCTGTGCGCACATCCCGCTGGCGCGGTAAGCGATTTCAACCACGTGTTCTCGAATCTTGGGTACCTGCTGCTCGGGGCGCTGTTTATGCTTCAAGTGCGACGACGCCGTCGACGCCACCGCAGCTCGCCGCGGGACCCGGACTACGGCATCCCGGCGCACTACGGTCTACTGTCTGCGCTCGGCGCTGGCATGATGGTGGTGGCGCTGCTCTCCGCCTCGTATCACGTCTGCCCGAACCGCCTCAACTTCCAGTTCGGTCAGCCGCTTTCCGTTATATGGTTGTATGTGGCCAGTTGTGGGGTATGAGGTTTGATAAGCGGTTTGTGTGCGCAGACACGGCGTTTATGTATGTGCTGGCGGTGCTGAGTATGGTGAAGATCTACCAAGCAAGACACCCCGATGTCAACGCGAGAGCCCATTCCACCTTTGGAGTGCTTGCCATCATCATTGCCTTCGGTGAGTCGAAAGCTTTGGGTAATTTTTGATTTAATATTTTTTAAGGTGGACATGATATAGATACGTTGTTAAAAAAATTTAATAGTATAACGCGGAACAGGTGGGTCTCCTATATGGTAACAGAATACCATCGCTGATGGACAACCGCGTCACAGTCATCGCATTAGTTGCCCGTTTTTTACGTCACTTAAGCGGCAATTTTAAGGGCTTCCGATATCCTCACTCACTCAGCGGGACACCGTTTCACGTTAAGTATTCTTTGAGCCCATGGTATCACTTCGGACGAGCCGGCATAATTAGTGCATCTGCATATGCTTCAGGATGGCTCTCCCACAGGTATTAAAAATTACCTAGTAGTGAACTTTTTTTTAGACATTTTACGCACCAACACTTGAATCTGGTGGATGCCTTATCCCAGGAGAGCCACCTGCTCGTATGCCACCGTTTTCTTATAAAAATTCTAACAAATGTTCGCATGTAAGTGTTTTAATAGTTGTCGTTTATTAATCTTGACCAAGAGATTGGTCTGAGTACATGTATCGTGTTTCAGTTGTTTGGGGTGTTTTGGGCGGTGGTAGCGTATTCTGGGGCGTCTTTACAGTACTGCACGTCTTTACTTTCCTGCTGCTGTCGTTGCGTATTTACTACCTCGGACAGCTGCGTTTCGGTGCGTATTTTATCCTTTCCGTGTTTCATTAATAAACTGGTGGACCCAGCAGACGTTGTCCTGAGCGGAATGCAACCTACCGGGTCCAATTATAAATTTGCCTTCACTGCTCTGCTTCTATTGATTGTAGCGTGCTGAAATACTATATAAAATATTATATCATAAAAATGAATACCCCATAACCATGAGTATGAGTAGGAAATATAAAACAGCAGGAACAATTATAGAATAGAATTTAAACATAACTTAGATAAGAAACATTGTACAGTAGGAATAATATCTAAATGGTTGGTGTAAATGTTAGAAATTAAGATCTAACGTATGAAAATGTATAAAGCAATAAAAAAAATATATAAAAAAAACCATGAGTATGAAAAATAATTGTACCAAGTTTCGTTAAAATCCGTTTAATAGTTTTTGTTACAATAACGAATATACAGACGGACAGAAAACAATTGCTTTTTTGGCATCAATATCGATCACTAAACATCCTTTGATAGTTATTTTGGAAATATATTTGATGTACAGACTTTATGTACTCTACAGATTTATTATAAGTATAGATACACCACGCCTGAGCATTGTTCGGTGATTATTGACGTGGATATTATATTTTATTTAGAAAAGCAGTCTCTAGCTGAAGCGGCTACTGAACTACGGCGCAGTTCAAAGCCACTTTACGGCGCGCGACTGCTACTGCTTCTAATTGCCAACGCAGTTAACTGGCTCTTCGCCATATATGGGTATGCGCCATCTTGCTACTTGTTTCTTAATGACGGTGGACCGTAGAGTAGTTACATGGATATGTATTTCAGGTTGATCCGACAAGGAAGTGACTTTGCGTCACACATGCTACAAGTGCTATTAGGCAATACGTTGCTATACATGATATGTTACTTGGCTATGAAACTGGTTGTTCGCGAACGCGTGCGCTGGTACGTGTGGGTGTTCCTCGCAGGTGCTACCGCTGCATGGATCCCAGCACTCTTCTTCTTTCTTTCCGGCAGCACGAACTGGGCAGCTACACCTGCTGCCTCCAGGCACCTAAACCACGAATGCAAGGTATATAGTAATCAATTTTATCGCTTAAAATTTAGACAGACACGCGAATGAAAACTTCTATCATTCGCGATATTTCTCTATTTTAAGCGTTTAGCGTAAAAATAAACGTTATACACATCGCAAATGTGAGTACATATATTGTAGATTCTGTTGATAATCATTATCTATATGTCTTTATTTATTTATACAGAAGATATTAAATCAATATGTCCCTAAAACTTTATAAATGACTCTAAATGTGTATTTTAGGTGCTGCAGTTCTACGATTATCACGATCTGTGGCATCTGTTGTCTGCGGTGGCGTTGTATCTCTCTTTTAACACTATGCTCACTTGGGACGACGGACTTTCCGCCGTCAAGAAAACTGAGATCGCTGTTTTTTGACTCACGAATAAAACAAATATCATAGCTTACACTGATTCTATTTCCTTAAGCCTTGTTCCGAATTGAATATGTGGCGCTAGAATATTACTATGTAGCTGATTATTATGATGAAAATAAACAACAACAGTTTAACTCTATATTTAAGATCAGAATAGTTATAATAAATATATATTTGCCTACTTTGCCTGAACGCAAAATAAAGATCATAATATCCACATTGAATTTGTAATGTAATCCAGAAAATTAAACCTAAATATCTCTATAAGCGCAGTTTATAATCTGTAGTTTAAACTAAATTGTCAATGACGTCACGTCAACAAATTGCTTTGCTATTCCTAGTGTCACAGCTCACCAGTCGCGTTCTCATTATTTTTATTTCGCAATTTCCAGAAATTTACATTTCTATCAAATTTAATGGTGCTTTTTCTCTAATAAATTTTATGTTCTGTCCTTTTACGATGGACAATCAATATTACTATAAGCTGATGGCGAGTTATCTGTCTAAACGAAACTGCGACGAGTCATTTATGAGATATTTTTTTGGTAAGAATGCAACAAAGAAGACTCCCGAAGAGCTGGAACGGGCTGATGAACGGAAACGGCGACTGCAAAGAGAGAGGTCGCGACGATATCGCGCGTTAAAGAACGCCCGTCGTCAGAATGAAAACAGTCGCGACAGCATTGAGAACGAGTCTACAAAGAGCAAGTCTCGTACACTATCCGTGGATGAGGAGGTGAGTGATTGTGATGAACCACCTACTTTGTGCGACCTTCGTGAACTTCACTATGGTGAAGCGTGGCGAGAACCTGCTTCTTCTGACTGTGCCTCGGACGACAACTCTGCGCATTCAGTTCCTGATCATGTGACGCCTGCCAACCTTTCACTTGATTTGAAAGAGTTTCTTAGTTCCAATACTGAGCTAGACTACCAGACTGTACATAGTCTTATGTTTCATTGGCTTCAGACGTAGCACCTTGGTAACTTGTAACAGCTTGCCCATTTTGGCATATAATTAGACCCAAAATGTCACAAAATAGAAAATTGTTTCAAGCCAGCTTCTAACATTAGAATCTCACAAAGTATTGAGATACATTGTAGTTACTCACATATCAATATAGGGTTGCTTGTTACTATGAAGCTGTCACACCAGTTGAGATAACCGTCCTGCCCTAGATAATATGCATTTGATGTTACATACAAGTTACTTTAATGTCTCTTAAAATCTGAATAGTTATAAATTAACCTTAATTTGCCTGAGTGAAAAATCTAGATTCTAATAATGGTTTTACTTTGTAATTCTATATTCCGTTATTTACTTGCAATATGATTGCTATATTATTTTGTACAAATTTAAAGTACTAATAAGGCAGTATCATTGACAAAGTATGGAGACAAGTTGTTATGCTCCATACTTAAAGTTAAGAATTCCACTAGACAATAAGAGTTGTTGTTAATTTGCCATATCCTAATGTTTAGATATTCTACTATTATACATTATATATCCTTAGAGAGACATAGAGTATATATATATACCTATAGTTTGTGATACAAGACGTTTACATTTTGTGTGAAATCTACAATATTAGGTTTAATATAGGTTAGGTAATGTGTCAGAGAGTTAGTGCTCAAATCTAACACTATTTTATCAATGCATTCCAAAATATTTTTAGTGGCATGCTTTTTACTATATGTTAACAGTTAAGTAATGTAAATTATTCCAACAAAATAACATTACTGATGCTTCTTCCTTAAACACTTTGTTTTGATATATGTATTGCATTTATCTAAAAATACTCAAATAATGCTCTCTTTTATTAATGGTTTATTGAATTGGGGTGCGTATAATCTCTTTGATTTTAGCATAAATATTAATTAGTAGATTTTAAGTAATAGATATTAAGTTTTTTATTTGTGATCCCTATCAAGAGATTGTTTATGATTTCCCAACATCTTTTTAGGTTTGGATTTATTTGCATGATTTTAAGTGCATATGGCGTATTTATTGTTATATGACAAAAATTATACATGTTTAACTGTGATGATGAAATAATAGGAATAATGCAATTTTAAATTTTATTTTATATTGCTCAAGTGCCATAGTATTGAAAACACGTTTGAAATTAATCTTACACTGAAAAAAAATCAGCACAAACCTAGTATTAGATGCAATAATTGTTAAGAAGGAAATTAATATGTTGTCATTATACATATTGTGTAAAATTAATGGACCCAACAGATTTGTTCAGACACACAAAAATGTGTAAACACATTTTAAATATGATTAACCTGTTTATTAATTTTCTGTCTAATAGCAGTAAAGGCCTAAATATAATATATTTTTAATGAGGATAAATGTGTTATGTATAATATTACTATTACTTATTATTGCTTTGCTGTATTAGCTTTCATTGTAATTGTGAAATTAGGGAATTGGTTCCCCAGGGTGCTGAAGCATTAGTGGTTGAGTGCTCGATCAAGCTTTTAAAACCGTGTATGCCAAGTGCATAGAGCATGCTCAAGTGCATACACGGCTTAATACCCGTGCATATCCTTAAATTTATATAATGTAGGTAC
>DWCF01004537.1:0-16177 GCA_018230265.1 Delias oraia | reverse complement strand
AGCTGACTAGCAACTTTATACGGAACTCAAATTAATTACAGTCCCCCCGGCTCCACTCCGCGGAGAGGAATGCACGCCTCTCTGTGAGAAACCAGAACATTGCGGCGTTGCCACATTAATCTAACTCTCTAACATTAATCTAATTAGATTACTATTAGTATTAGCTTTATTTACATAAATAGGTTCGAAAGCGTTGGGGTCGCTTGTGGACTTCACTCAACACTAAGGCTGCTTGGGAATGCGCCGCAGCCTGGTCAGCAGTAGGTCGAGACCAAATGTATGAATTGATGAGAAAGAACGGCGTTTGACGCGGCTATCGCAAAGTGGCCGAGCAGACGTAAGAGGCTTTGCAGGTGACGTGGCCGGCTCTAGCAGATTGGCCAATTACCTGCCTGTCGCGAGGTCAGCTCGCTCTAGGCGCGCGCACTGCGCACGCGCATACACTACTCATTTACATGCTTTTCTATTATTAGGCAGGAAGCAGACAAAGGGACAGGTGGTTCTCCCTGATGGTATATCCGTTTAGCTTAACGAACCTGCGGTATCACTAATTCAGGAAAACACAGTACAAGTACTGTTTCACATTAGTGTTCTATGAGCCCGTGATAGGTACACTTAGGACGAGCGTCTGTGAGGCTCTCCCACGGGTACCAAAACATAGTGTTACATTTCACATTGATATTTTCAATTTTTCATATCTCGTTCTAACACAATAAGAATAGTATAAAAAGCTTTCGTCCCTCTGTCTACCTTAGGAAACACATTTACATTTATGAAAATAATTCGTATCGTGGTTCCCAGAACCGTCATTTTGAGAAACCTGATTATCAAACTTACTTACTTCAGTATATCTAGCCAGCTAAACAAATAAAGTGCGGCTTGCGGCATTCGTCCATGGGCGCTCCCGTTTCCCGTGCTCCACTATTCATTAAGAATCATGCTTAACGACGCACAGTGCGTAAGGTACACGAGCGTAACTCTATCAAGTATAGTTTGGTTTCGATCGTTCACTGCTCGCTCGGTGTCGGCGGATAAATTGCCACCTCATAGAGTAAGCAGACAACCTGGCTTTTCTTGCTTTACCACATTTCGTTTGAAAATATTAGACTCCTAAACGTATTGATTTGCTTCATCATCATCATTTCAGCCGTAGGACGCTTTGCACTAGTGCAAGCATATTTTGAAAACATATACCTTATGTCCGATGTAAGTAAATTATGTCCGACTATGGGGGTTCTTACGTCCCGCCACGCGATGGAAAGACGATCTCATGAAGGTCGCGGGCAACCGCTGGACCCAGATCGCTCAAGGTGGGCGTCTTTGGGGGAAGCCTATGTCCAGCAGTGGACTTGATAGGCTGATGATGATGAAGTGAGGAGAGGGGTTCTTATAATAAATATAATAAAATCTTAATTTCAGATACAATGATTCATATAATTATGTCAAACACAATAAATACACATTATTGTGTATAGTATTATGTAATACATACATTTAGTGTTGCCCAAATGCAAGACAGGCCCAGTCTTGGTCTTGGTCTTGTAGCAAGTCTTGCAAGTCTTGAAATTACCTATTAGACTATGGATATTTATTAAAGTTTACTTCAGATCTTAGAGAAACCTATCAGAGTAGGAACATTTTGAGCTTGAATTAGCATAGCCATATTAAACACCAACCAGATTTATAAAATATGTCGAAAGATTTAATGAGAAATTCCAAAATCACTGCCAAAAAAATAGCTGCTAGACGCGCGAGTCTTGGGCGGTCTTAGTCTTGTATTTGGCAACATTTCATACATTATTGATTTAGGCGGCTAACTCTACCTATCGTTTATATGTGAAGTTCACGTGGTCTGTTGCATGATTATTCAGAAGTTTTAATAATACAGAGACGCCTTTTTACCAACCCGCTGGAATGCGAAAAAGAACCAGGAACACGTCTTGAAGGGGTGGTTTCGGTAGCTAAAATTCGTTTAGCAAATATGAAACCAAAAGCACTTTAGTGCAGAATACTAGGCGAGGCACAAGTCACTAAATTAATTGAAATCTTAGACAAAGCGTGAACTAGTTCGTGAAGCCTCTCACAGAAAAGTTGATTCTAAGAATGCTTTGCACCATTTAGAACAAATGCTAGCCCGAGTCGGTGCCTTGGCCTCTACTTGAATATTCGGGCGCGGAAGCTTAGACTAAGTGAGCATAAGTGGTCAAATATATGAAAAAAATGATAGGTGCTATTTTCTAGTAGGATTTTTCTATCTTCTAGTAGGTAGGTATTCATGTTTATGACTTGTTTAAGTTCGTTACCGCCATGTTGGAAAGACGCGTCTCGCGAGTGTGCAATTAGAGGCCAAACTATCTGCATTTGCTCCATTCGTCGGTGCACGCGACCGGATCGTTGAGTATCGCACGGTGTGATCCCGGCGAATGCCGTGCGACGCAAGTAGTCTCGCAACATATCGTCCGGTCGCGTCTGTCTGCTGAGGGGATATATGGAATCTTTTTCCATATATTTATTGATATATGGAAAAAGATCACCACCGCTCATGAACAACCGCGCCATAATCCGCACTTTGGTTGTGTTACCGGCTTTTTTATGCCATTTCAGCGGCATTTTATGGGCCTCCAACAGCCTCACTAACTCAGCGAAATACATTATAAACACCGTTTCAAGTAAAGCTACCATTTCACGTTGGGTATTCTGTGAGCCCGTCGTATCAAGGACGAGCCGGCACAATGACGTCCGCAAGTGCTTCAGCATCGTTCTCCTACGAGTAAGTGGAAAGTTATGAGGAAAGAATTAAACGGGATGGTCGCTGGTCGTAATACATCGCATTGATAGCTCATTGTACTTTGCTGGTTCGGTCTGTCAATCAATCTAATCGATATCTTTAATTCGATGTGCTTTAGCGAGATATCCGAGCGTCGGTAGCCTGAACAAAGGCAGTTATCTAACACGTCCGACATATTTATCAATAAATTATTATCGATATGGGTGTGTAATTGATGCTGCCCTCCATTAATCTCTCCATAACTAATGACCTAAGACGGGGCTCCCACCGGCCGTGTAAGAGGGCACGACGCAATGATAAACAGGCCTTGTGATTGCCCTCTCTCCCGCCGCTCCCCCTTCCACCCTCCAGCCCCCTTCCCGGCCACTTGCTCGTGATGCAAATAGCGGAGATCGCAGAGATGGTATCAGTCAAAAACTACATCCAAGTGAGGGGCATAAATAAAACTATCTCCGGTTGCAAAACGGAGCCTGCTATTCTTGCTGCCACGGACGTAAAGCGGTTCGTACACTAGCGCTTTACATACTTTCCTCCTTTTTAAATATATCTTCTGTACCAGGCCCTATTCTTGTCGAACAGCTGAGGGTGTGCGGGAGAGGGGCTCGAGTAGGCGCCTCACCCCGTTGAAATTACATTGAGTGACACCTATGACGAGGCTAAGTTTAAACTTTGTGGCGTGCGATGAACGATTTTAGATGTAGCTATAAGATCGCGAACAGGCGTCTCGTGTTTGAGCAGCCTTCGCCGATGCGCGGGCGCACGACTCTTCGCTCCGTGCGCCGAGCGCAATTACACGTCATGCGGCCCGCAACGCGCTATATATTATTACGTTTTTCATTTCTCGGTCTGCTTTCCTCTCGTAAACATATCTTCGTTGAATTATCCGCTTGGATACTGTTTCCAATTCAAAACAGCATGAGATATCTGCTCAAATAAAATTACGCCTTACACATGAACTGCACATCTGGTGCTCCGCTGCATCGGAAACAAACGGGAACTCGAAGTGCACTTTTCGTGGGTCGTCTAAGGTCTGAGCGCTGCGTTCTCGAAGCAATTGAAGCTTTTGACTTCGCTGTAAAGTACTGAGGAACGTAATGAGACGATAACAAGTTGATTCCAATCGGTGCGACGCGAGCGGGCTCGGTGTCGGGAGAAATGCGTGTCAACCTTTTGTTGGTGCGTGTAATGGTGCCGGCGGCTAACGAGGCGGTCCTACGCGAGAAAAAAATGGGATAACGCGAGCTCTGACACGTAATCGCGTGACAAATGATGAGGCCGCACGAACGGGTGTCGGCGGATCGCTTCATCGGGCGGCCTTCTTACGTTGTTAGCTTTGGTGAACCCGTGTAAGCGCTCAAATAATGGGCTCGTTCCGTGACCGCTGACCGCAGACTAACGGCGGCCCGTCACAAGGCGGCCGTTTCTTTTAATGGCGGACATTTTATCGAGACGTTAACGATAAAAGAGCCTTTACAGCGTATAATAATCTAGTAATTACTTCTGTGCGATCGATGACAATGATGGATGCGCCGCTGCAGTTTGCATCTTGACCTGTTCCATTCCATTAAAATCGTTGAAAATCCACGTCTAAACGCCCGACTTATCATGGCCGTGTAATGTCTGTATGTAGACACTCAACTTAACATAAACAAAGCATATCACCGCTTGTGTGAGAGTAAAGCGACTGCCCTGATCGTAACTCACGGATTAGCATATTAATACGAGACGACCGAATGGGTAATCGCGCGGTCACGAGAACCGAGGGACTTACAAAGAACGCTTACCTTCTCGTACCTACTTGGTGACATGCCGGTCCACTTTCAATCCTTTCAGAAGACACAACGCAATCGTACAGTAATCCTTTATGAGAGCAAATGAAGGATATACCTGGTGTGTGAACAGTTAATACACGCGACGACTGTCGCGCGCTTTTTACCTCGGCCGATGTTGTACAGGCATCCAAAGAGCAGGATCGCTTGGAATAGGTCCGTCTCCTTGGCTTCCTCGTCCGACGAGGAAGCCCCGCGTGCGTTCACCTTTAATTCAGAACAGATTGAAATATAAGTTGTCGACCCCCCGCAGCCTTCATTACGGCCGGACGGACAAAAAATGTTATATATTGTGACAAAGAGAGCAATGCGGCGTGATTGCTTTTTTAATTTATCGCCAGGCGTCGCCGAGCGCCTGCGCGAGACAAGTGGCCTGCGAGGACGCAATTGTCGGCCTTTCTTATCACGCAAACCGTGGGGGTGCTGGGGGTTTGGTTTACCCGTGCAACGCACCGTACTGGAAATATTACACAGACTCTCCGAGTCATTATTAAATTGTGTACTGCTTTGGATGATTGTTTATGTTGATAATGCCAACAACTTCACTAGTTGAATTTAAATAAAGCAGTAAATATAGTCCTCCTTCTCTATCATACACAAGAAGATTTTCCAAACTGGACTGGCTGCTGCTGAGATTTGGGTTGCCTTATAGTTAGCCCCGTCACACAAGCTCACGAGCTTTGCAAGATTGATGACAAATAAGCCAGAGAGCGAAGAGACGGAGCGGGCTATTAGTTGCTCGAGCAGGAGATAAGGGAATTCCCCTCCACCGATCGACCGAAGCAGAGCCGGTGGCCCGCGTTACGATGCATCTGTATGCTTATTGTTCGGACGTAAAGATTGTTTCTTAATTAACATTTACGTAATCAGTCGAGCTCGTAAATTACTCCGAAGGCAGACCACCTGTGCTCTGAGAACTCTCCCCGAGATAAGGCGATGTTCACACTGTGTATTGATGGCTTTATACAATTATGCCGGAGGATTGCTTCGCCACGGGTCCCTTACGTAATACTAACACACAGTACGTGGTTGAAAATGTTGCCTTTTTGTTGAGTTCACGTTAAACCATAAGAAACAGCCAGGGCTAACCTTGACTGCTTAACGTGTGGTTCGGAGCTTACTTTGGTCGAGGCTTGACTGCGCGGCGTCGAGCCGTGACTCAGCGACGACAGGCTGAGCACGGATCCTAAACCTAGAACCGTCAATTACGGAACGGATCAAGTTGGAATTAAAAGCGTTCCGCGTCCATACATACGTCCGTCCGTCTGTCGCAGTTGCTACGGCGCGACGGCGCGATGCCGCGATAGCCCCGCACATGCATTAGCGTCCCGTTGGCCGCTAATTAGCGCAGCCGATACGGAAGTGACAGCCACACTCACGCGCATACATGCTCGCCTTCGGGCTTAAATCTACTTAATAAGCTATTTATATTATTTAGAAGGATTTATAGGAGGCTCGCGAGAGGCGATCGCTATCTGCGGAATGAATGTCGTCAGCGGCTCGGCGATAGAACGTGTGCAGGAGTTGCTCTCCCCGATTGCATCACTGAACCGTTTTTGCTTGTTTTGGAGAAAAACCTTTATTTTTTCGATTAAATGTTCATGATTCCTGCAGTTCATACAAAAGCCGAAGTGCAGGCACTCTCAATTAGGCGATTGCCGAGTAGTGCTTTGTGCGGCCGGACGTCGAAACAACAAGCTCGACAAAAAGTCGAACAATGGAGACGGCCCTCCTTCTTAGACAACGACGTTTATTGTGTCTCTAATTTAACTTTTATAATCGAAAAGCGAGTCCTGGACTTGTTTATGTGTACACACTTTGTTTCGTGATTTCAAAATGCGTCGAGACAATTTGGGACTGGCCAACGCCACTTGACAACTTTTAAATAGACGACCGAGAGCGGCTTAGTCGGCTGTTGCACAAAGACGCAACTGCAGGCGAGCCCCGGTGCCCTCCGCGTGGCGGAGCCGTAAAGCCACTATCAGCCGCTATTAATTGTGTAAACAGCGAGAGCAGGTGTAATGCGGTCACGACGCGCAGGCGATTGCGGCGTGAAATAATGAGCTGATACAGCTCCCATGTCGCACGCGAGACGGCAGACACGCTCTGACCCCAGATTGGAGCCGCTCAGCGCCAGGCACACTAGCATCGCGTGCGAGCGGCCGCTTTCCGCGCCCCTAACGAGAAGCTCTCTGCGACTCTGCCAACACTTGCGGAACGCGGCTTCTTTACGAGCGCGATATTATTAAGGCTCAATCTACCTTAAGGCTCCAATCCTATTTACATGCAAGGGAAAAGGCGCATTGCTTTTCATTAATCTTCCGTTGCTAATTGCTATGGTAACCTGATTTCCTTACGTCCCTCGATAAATTAATCCAATGAAAATCGTTTACCATTTGGAAGCAGAAGAATGACTCCTCTGAAAGTTGCCATTAGCGCGAATCGTTCACTTGTGCGCGTCCGAAGCGTGCTCGCATCAAGAGGCGAGCCGCGAGGGTAATTGATATCACATTGAGTCGCGAGGCCCGGGCTGCGTATTGTCTGCCGGTTGAATGGGATCGTGCGGGCGAGTTTTTTCGCGTGTCAGCTGCGCAAGTGGAGCCTATTGTGCTGCGCCTGCGACACTTTGTATTAACAATTATTTTAATGCGATTCTATTATCCTCCCACTTCGCCATACGGTGCGTTTTTCGTTTAACGATTAATGCATTACGCGTGGGACTGCGTGGTGCATATTATTCAAGCGTTATATGACAGACATTATCCTATGATAATGGTTCAAATCGTTTATATGGAAAACATGAACTGAAACTGTAGTTATGTATGGAAATTAAAAAATTCTTCCAGGAACAGACTGAATAAAGAAAATAATCGCTAAACTCATTTAGATTAAATGCAACTACCGGATTGCCTGTAGACTGATTGAAGAAAAGAAGCATAGCATCAGACGATGGCTAACTTTATCTGCTTCGGTATCGCGGCGTCGCAATCCTAATCACCAAATAACATTAATAAAAATAGTAAGTAAATAAGAGGCAATAAATTCGAGAAGCAATAAAGCAGCCCCTCGGCCAACGCGTCGCCTTTACCCCTTTCCCTTAGCGGTTAGCGCTTGTTGTCTGTGTGCGCCCGCGCCCGCGCCTGTCGCGAGCCGTGTAATCGCGTCAACGCGACAGCTTATCTCCAATATAGGTAGATCAGGCGGAACGATCGCAATTTATCGCCGAAGCGCTACCGTTACCTAGCCGAGCGTGACTGATCGGATTTTGATGGCTTTTCTGTCGATACACCATACACGTCAGACTACATTATGTCGCTTGCATCAGAGGTTCAGTAGCGCTTTTTTGCTCGAGTTTTGTTTTTGTTGCAACATTAAGCAGATATCTAAATTCTTTTTTACTATTATTTTACATGAGGTTCAGTTGGACTTAATTATAATAAGTACTATATTTGAGAATGCCCCAAGGCGTGACAACATTTAAAAAATCATTTACACTATAACACTATTTATCATACAAAGTACAAACGTCCCTTAACAATTTTTTATTTAATTTATTTATAGAAAGATTTTGAACATTTTATGGGATTCTATTTTAAAAGCGTATCGCATTCCCTCTAAAAGACTTACTTTACAGATCCCATGCTTGTATCAGTTTGAAAATACGTGGAGACAATTACTGCTTCCATAAAAATGTTCCGTTGTGAATAGTAAAATATCTAAGTGCGATGGATCCAACTTCGATGAATAAATTCAACACAGCACATCCTATCAATATAATAGAGAGCCTCGTAGATTAATGGTTTTGAGTGTAGGTACCATGAAGCGAGAGGTACAGCTTAAAATCCGGGTCCCGACAATTATAATTTAATTTCAATGTTTTAAAATTGTTTTGAATATTTTTTTCGTAAACCATCTTATTATGGCTGAAATTTTGATATTATATTATTTACCGACGATTTATTATAATCGGTCGTGTTACGTGCGAAACAGTGAGAGGGGTAACTATCTAAAAACTGGCCGACCTCAAATGCTTGCCTGCCCGACGTTGCTAGCTCCCATACTAATACGTCCGCTGTACCATAATATTCAGCATTTCATATTTTGTATATAGGCAACGATGTGACATTTCGGTTTCATGACCTCTTCAACAATAAAATGTAAACACTTGGCTATGTAGTGAAGTTTCGCCACCGAGCGCCTCACTGCATTGGCCCACAGATGCCGCTGTATCAGACACTGGCTTCTGCGGCCTGCCAACGGATGTCGCTTCACCTTAAACATACACATGACTTCGCCCCATGGTTCTACCTACATTCACTCTATCGTCTCTAGTACTGCTATTCTGACATTCGATCTGAATGTAGTGCACGTAAAATAGATTTTTCTTCTTTCTTTGCTGCACAGCGGAGGCTTGGACGGAGCGGGGAGGCAGGAAATGATACGAGGCGGCGTCATCTATTTTCATTGATTTAATAGACATGTAGGATTACATATACATATTTATTTCATAAAACTATATTATATGCATAATTTATCCGCTACATGTGTTCTAATAGTGATCCGTGAACAAACAACAATTACGTTTACAATTTGGTGTAGGTACCTCTGTATCGTACTGTTACAAGCTACCGGCCGGGGCCGCTCCTGCCGATAGCCGAGCGGGCCCGATGCCGCGTGCGCGAGGTGCGCCCTGCGCGGGGCGCACCTACACGGTATGGCAAGACTTTAGACTACTCGCGGCCTCCGCCGCGGCGACTACTATTGTACCTTTCTCTTTGGCTCTTAATCTCTGGGAAGCGTATCAACATAACAAAAACGTCACCTCTCCGCCTTTCGCAGCTGGACAACAAAAGCCGCTTTCGCCGGACACGATGCACCAACTCAACTCACTGCTAACGAAGGCTGTAATGCTTTAAGATGTGCTTTGGAAATATTCAGACATGTGTCGTCAGTACGAGTGATTTGGCACAAAACCTCTATTTTCTTTGAACATGATCGCTTCAATCGGCTCAGGAATGTGAGAACACAATACCGCGAAACAGTAGGTGTGTTCTGACCCCCAGCTCGCCCTAGCAAAACAACACATTGTCAATATGACACTTTGTGCTAAGTGGTGAAAAATGAAATAGACAATAATAAAACTGATCTCAAAACTACAACATTGTACAACGGAAGAATAAGTTGGGCGGTCGGCGATGCCCATTCTTTGTAAAAACAACGCTTCGCCCAAAAGCAGTTACCCGTAACAATAAACTAGTCGTAAAAGTCAACGTGTATAATTAATATTACAATATAATAATCTGGTGAAGCCACAAGCACCTGCTAACATTTCAAAGAAGAGGAGAGGCAGACTCTCCGAGCGGAAAGACCGCCTCGATGCAGAGGCAGCGAGGCGGTCCTTCTCGCCTTGGAGCGCCACTCAACCGCGTATAAATTTCTTCTACTTATAAAGCTACGTATGTAATACTTAAAATAAAAAAATCTTCTATAAAATAAAAATCAATAATAATGTAAAGATTCCAAAAAATCGAATCGACAACTGTGGTAAGCGGTCGGAAAGAAAACCGAACGGACGGCGTGCGCGGACGCAGCACACCTTGTGCCGTTTCAACAATACAACTGAGAATCCTTCCCAGATCAGCGAGAATGGAGAGATTTGTGTACCTCAGACTAAGGCTAATTGGCGCGCGAACACGGCCTACGCAGAAAAAGCCAGAGGCCTCGGCAGCCCTCACCGGCGACGAGCCATGGGGCGAGGCCTTCTGTCCCGGGAAAATACTTTTCGACGCGTAAAACTATGAATCCAAAGGGCATTGAATTGGCGTCAAGTGAGGCCTGTGAGAGCCACTCGGACGCAAGCACGCACTGTTGCCGCCCGCGACCCACCCATAACTACCCGCACAGCACTATTTGAAACGTACACAATGCTCTAGGCGCCGTAAGGCTCTAATTCACGATTAATTCGACTGCACCGGAGATGATGTACCAAGTTATAACTTCTGGACGAAAGCACGTGCTTACACGAGACACACACCGAACCGATAGGCCATTCCTTGCGAGTAGAGGTGGCAGGCGCGGGCGATTTGCGACTCTACGCTTTAACACTACTATCTAAATTAGATCAATCTACGTAAAAATGAACTCGAATACTAAAAACGGTAAGATCGCAATACACAGGAGTCCGCCCGACGCGCCCTCACGCCGCGCTGCGAGTAGGACGCAAGCGAAGCGGCATGAGGGGGAAAGCGTCTCCTTACCGTCGCCTGGCACGCCAGCCGTGCTCCGCCCCGCGCCGCCAAGAGGCGGTCACCCTACATACATTAGTATCAACACCGAATAAAATAAATATACAAAACAATTAGCACACAACAACCGACGTATTATACGAAGACAACAACGCTTGCAACGACCGCCACGCCCATGCGCGTCTCCCGCTCCGCGAGGACGTCCATGGCCGCCGCGCGCGTCGATACATTTTTATGACAATTTAACACTAATCACTACATAAAGCCATACATTTGTGCCAACTGCGCGCTCTCCCTCCCTACACTAAACCTTTGGTATCGACTTAAACTATAACAAATAATACTTGCGCCAACGTACTGCAATAGAGCGCATCTCAAAACAATAACACGGTGTTTCAAACACATAATTCGTAATCAATAAATTACCTGTACACATACGCGACTCGACTTACGCGCACGTCGCATGAAGGCGTCTGCCGCCTTCCCTCGCGGGACGAGGCGGGCAGCACGCTGAGTATTGAGAAATGCACCTCCCCTATCACATAACACAACGACACCAGACTAGACAGCGACTGCTCAAACTAGAATGAAAATACTCCAAACTAAATCTAACAACTAGCAAGCAATCGTAAAACGAGAACCGCGGACAGATGTCGACAAGCCGAGGAGCCAGCTCAGAGCGGCCTCTCGCTTGGCGCGCCTTGCACTCATCGCACGCACCAACTCACACTAATGGGGTTATCCGACACTGCGCTCCGCCGAGGTCCCTGTGACCTCCGTGTCTCTCCGTGCAACTCATCATTAAGTACACTCTTAGGTCGCGTTCACACTTGCACTAAAACTCTCATCAATATTTACAACAATCCATATTTGTTCGAACTCTTATATCCTCGAGAAAAATGTTTTTTTCAACAAAGTAGGAGAGCATAAGATTTTTTACTCATTTTTATATTTTAATCACGACTAGAGTCCCGCTCGCGGTGACCGCAAGCTAGTGCTGATAGTATTTCTAAAAATCATAGATAGTCTGAATGTGAAACAAACCTTCGATCCAGCCTTCACGAGATAGGCTTGACTCTCATCCATAAACCTAACAAACTATTTTACTTTGTCAAAGTTAACAGCGCTAAATATACTCGTCCATAAAATCTTCTGTAAACGTAACGGAAAGCAAATACAAATTGGCCGGCATCCGCGGACAGAGCTCATAAGAACAGACCACTCGCGAAGGAGACGCTACTCGCAGCAGCTCTTCTTCGCACCGCATACCTATCGACTATTGGCCTCGCCGCGTCGCCTCTAGTGAGTGACGCCAATCGGCAATGAATACGAGCGACAGAACTGAAAGAGCGAACGAAGAGAAGCGCCTTCCCGTGCGCTGAGACGAACGCTGACTAGAAACGGGACGGGCCCTGACCGCCAGAACAGAACTCGCTCGTAGTACACTCACAAGAACCATTACAACTAATACAACAGAGTATGAAGCGAGGGCAGCGGCTCACTGCGGCGGGCGGTCGTCGCGTTGCGGGTTGAAGTCCGCATTGAAGAACGAGAAGCCGCGAAACTCGTCCTGGTTGATGGCGCGGAGCACGTCGTGCGGCACGGGCGTGAGCGCCGGCTCCTCCTTCGTGAACTCGGCGTCGAAGTTGGCGGCGTCGCGGCGGCCGCGCGTCTTGGGCCGGAATGGCGGACGCAGGCGGCGCGCTGCCAGCGCCTCCCAATCCACCTCGCGGAAGAAGGCGTGCGCGCGGATGGCGGCCGAGCCGCCGGCCACGCCGAGCCGCCGCGCCGGGCTCTTGCTCATGAAGCCCTTGAGCAGCGCCACCGCCTCCTTGGACAACCACACCGGGTACAGCACGTCGTCGTGCAGGATGCTCTCGAACAGGTCGTCCTCGTTGTCCGCCTCGAACGGCGGCTGCCCGGCGAGCATCTCGTACACGAGCACGCCCAGCGCCCACCAGTCCACCGACGGCCCGTACTCCAGCTCCTGCAGGATCTCCGGCGCGATGTAGTCGGGCGTGCCGCAGAAGGTGGTCGTGGTGGCGCCATCTGAAACGCAATGAGTGTCTCTGCAGACCTTTCTGAGCGGGCCTCGCTCAGCTGAAGAGGCGCGTACCGATGATGCCCTCCTTGCACATGCCGAAGTCGGCGAGCTTGCAGTGTCCGTCGCTGTCGAGCAAGATGTTGTCCAGCTTGAGGTCGCGGTAGATGACGCCGTGCGAGTGGAGAAACTGCAGCGCCAGGGTCACTTCCGCCGCGTAGAACCTGCGACCCACATATGCTCGCTCTCATTCCTATCTAGGGTTGGCCCGACAATCACACTTAGTGAGGACACGCGAGTAACAGCAAATGCGCACCTGGCCCTCGGCTCGTCGAACTTCCTAGCGCGCTGAATCTGGAACATGAGGTCCCCGCCGTCGACGTACTCCATTACGAAGAAAAGTCTCTCGGGGGTCTGGAAGGCGCAGTAGAGGGCCGTGAGGAAAGGATGCCGCGCCGCCAGCGCCAGCACCCTCCGCTCAGTCAGCGTACACTCGACGTCATCGTCCTGGATGATCACGTCCTTCTTCAGCACCTTCACCGCGTACACCTGCCCCGAACCAACAAGCATCACCGCGCCGCCCACTCCATTTCAAGCGAAATATTTCACATGAACAGTTCATTACGAAGCGCCTCCGCTCGTAGCATGCGTGAAACGACTTCACAAAAAAACATCGCTTCGAAGCCGGTTCATCCGTCTAACAAGTGCGAAGCCGAGATTAAAAGGTGAACAGAGACTGAGGTTGCAAAGGGTGGGTTACCTCGTCGGTGCCCTTCTTCTCAGCCAGCATGACCTTCCCGAAGGAGCCCTTGCCCAGCACCTTGATAAAGTGGAAGTCGTCCAGCGACACCTTCCCGCCCTCCCCGTCACCGCCACCTGTCCCTCCGGACCCGCCTAACACACACATCATGTTATTCCCTTGACATGCAATCAATTACCTTCTTTTGCGGGTATACTGAGACTACTTCCGAAAATCAACATCACTGTAGTGTACTTTACCACGAAGCGAGAGGTATCGGGTTCGAATGCCGGTCCGGACAATTATAAATTATAATTTATTCGGTCTCTGGAAAGGCTTGATAGTGGCCGGGCGAGTGTCTTAATACTGTCATATCCGTGGGAGAGCCATGCTGAAGCATATGTGGATGCACTACTTGGGCCGGCTCGTCCGAAGTGATACCACGGGCTCAGAGAATACTCATCGTGAAACGGTACAAGTGTACTGTGTTTCGTTGAGTGAGGGAGGATACCGAGGCCCTTAAAAATGACGCTAAGTGGCGTAAAAAACCCGGCAATACAACGAATGCATATACTGTGGTGCGGTTGTCCATGAGCGGTGGTGTTCTCTAACCATATAGACGGTCATCTGCTTCGTTGTCCGCTATACTATAAAAAAGAGATGAGGTAACGTGGTTTTTGGGAGGTATTCTCAGTATCCCTCCGTTACATAAAGGGAATCGCAATGTAATAAACAGAAAATAACCTTGTTCGAACCCGAATATATCTTCTAGTTCGTCCCAGGGCGAGCGCTGCGTCGACTGCATTTCGAAACCTACGCACCAAAACACAATGGGAAACAAAACAGAAACCTTTCCCTTAGCAATATCTTCAACTTGTGAGCAAACCCATACAATCGTGCAGTTAAGATGCTGCTACGACTGAATAGAAAGCAAGGAAAAGCCAAGACCCGCCACCGAAGCAGACCGCCACCGATCGCACGCGGAACGGACCTTGGTAATTGGAGAAGATGTCGCGCAGCTCCTCCCACTGCGCGCCCCACACCTCGCGGCCCTGCTCGCCCGCTGGGCACCAACATACGAACCGACAAACACGTTGTCAAAACACGCAAGACGAAGTGTATGCACTTCCAACACCACTGCCATACCTTTCTCGTCGTGCCTGTCCTCCTTGCCGTCCTGCTCCGGTATGAAGTCGGGTGCACCTTCCAACATCGGCGTGTTAAGATACTGCAAATCAACACGTCTCTTATTTCGCTGGGCTCTCACACGACTCGGCAAATTTGAAGGGAATCTATGTAAGGTTGCAAAATGTGTACCTTGGATGTCCTGGGGCGCGGGTTCTTGTCCGGGGAGATGCCCAACTCGCTGAGAATGGCAGCCATCGCTTTGGAGTTGATGCCGCAGTTGTTGGCCACGTTCTTCTGGCAACGTTTGTGCACGTTGATCGAGCACACTGCAACGATTCGACAAGTCACGTGCTGCCACGTCGCAAATGAAGTATCACGCGCAAGGGCTGGAGAACCGACCTTCGCACTGCAGCCCTTGCTTGATGAGTCCGTAGAGCAGGGAGCCACAGTGGTCGCAGAAGGTGAACCGCTTGTAAGAGTGCACCACGAAGCGGTGTGGCACGTTCACGCTGAACCGCTGCCCCACGGACACGCTCTGCTGCAACAGGCACACGGCGCAAGCTGAGCAATGCATTCGCCGATTGACTCTCTCGATAGTTGAATACACTTACGTCCTCGCGCATGCCGGGGCACTTGGTGACGATGGACGAGTGGCAGCGCTTGTGCACCACGCACGTACACACTGGAAGGCAAACACACAATGAGCCAACTATCTCCACCAAAAACCGCTGTTGTACTTGATCAACATAGTCGGTACATAGAAAACGTGAAAACGTCAATTATAATGTTTCCAATAGTTTATTTCACTTTTGACAACCCATATGATATGCTTAATCAAATAATGATGATCTAATGCGTGTCGAATGTTTATCCTATACCAATTTTACTTAAAGATTTAATTCATCAAATAACCTTTCAAATGCATTGTTTTAAAAACATTACCGGATTTTTACGTTGCTTTATATTAATGTACTTAACTTAATATATAAATGTTGTATTAAAATAAACCTTTTACATTAGTTACATTATATTATAACAGACGATTCATTATAAATAAAAATACTATTAAATAACCTTTTGAATTTAGTTTAATTATTGAATCCGTAAAACACTATGAGTTATTACTATGAATAATCTACCTACTATGAATTTCAACATTCAGTAACTGTCCAATACAAGCAGGTACCAAACTTTTACTTTAGTTGCAAACAATATAATTAAAGGTTATAAATATTACATAACGTTATATAATGCTCTGTGCGTGGCGACCGGCAATGTATAATCAATAGTACATTGAATCAAAAATTATTGTAAAACTTTATGTGCTCCGTACATCTAATAATCAATATGCGTTTTTTGTGTTCAATCACTGGGTTATTATTAAGACGTCACCAACCTTGACACTGG
>DWCF01004536.1:0-16178 GCA_018230265.1 Delias oraia | reverse complement strand
CAAATAAGATTGATTTTTAATAATTTTCATTTCAATTTATTTTTGAGTAGCGAGAATTATTCTTTTATATTTCAAAAAGAAAAAAATCTATACCTAAAAAAACATAAGTGACAGGAAATAAATCTATTTGTATTTTATTTTATAGTATAGCGGACAACGGAGCAGGTGAGTCTCCTATGGTAAGAGAACATCGCCGCCCATGAACAACCGCGATACAGTCCGCGCATTGATTGCCTGCCTTTTTACGCCACTTAAGCGCCACTTTTAAGGGCCTCCGATATCCACACTCACTCTGCAAAACACAGTACAAGTACCGTTTCATCCTTAGTATTCTGTGATTGAAAAAAGATCAGTCATTTTAGATTTATATGTAAGCTAAATGTCCGCTTTTTCATGGCCGTATGCAAGTGGTGCGATCGTTTCTGTAAAATTATTTACAACGGGCGGCGTTCACAAAAGGTTGATGTTTATTGCGTCGTAAATAGTTATACAAGAACGATATGTATTCCGTCTCTCATGGGTATTTATTGCTGCGCCCCGATTTTTACGCCGAATAAGTTTGATCTTTGAAGGCTGTCATTCTGCACAGCATCTTAATTTTAAGTTTGTTGTTATTTGTAGAACAATTGTTCTACTGCCACGATTTTCAACGTTTATTTATAGCTAGATACATATAGCATGCATATCTGACAGGTATTCATGGAGGTCCACGGGGGAGGCCTATGTCCAGCAGTGGACGTCTTACGGCTGCAATTATGATGACATATGGCATGCTATACTTAATCTGATACACAATCACTGACTTCAATCTATTACTTTCTATACTATTATATTTATATCATAAACCAGGCAAGCAGAAATAGTTTTGAAAGTCTCCTTTATAGGTAATCCTCAAATACAGAATTTTTTTAAGAGTCTCGTATCTAAGTGTTTTAATAAGTCTACCATGAAACGAGAGGTGTCAGGTTTAAATCCCGTTCTGGACAATTATAAAGTAATTTAAAATTAATTCGGTATCTGGAAGCCTGGAAGAGTTTGATAGTGTCCGGGCGAGTGTCTTAATACTGTCACACCTGTGGGAGAGTCATGATAAAGCATATGCGGACGCTCTAATTCATAATTGGGCCGGGTTCGTCCGAAGTGATACCACGGTCTCACAGAATACCCTACGGGTAACGGTATTTGTACTGTGTTTCGCTGAGTGAGTCCCTTATATATATCGGAGGCCCTAAAAATAACTCTTAAGTGGCCTAAAAAGCCGCCAACACAACCAATGCACGGTCTGTGGCGCGGTTGTACATGGGCAGCTGTCTTCTTTTACTATATAACAGACCCACCTGCTCCGTTGTCCGCTATACCACAAAAAAATTGAATATGCCACTTAGGCTAGACTTATAACACTCAGGCCCCTTTTAGAGAGTCAGTTACAACCATAATTTCATTTCATTTTTTTCGTAACAAAAATGTTAATTTCGAGATAAAAGTTTTTCTAAAATTAAAGGCAACGTTAAGGTAAGCGAATAGGGAAAATTTTATTACAGAGAGATAAAAGTCAGTCTTAAGGCAGATTTTATTTTATTTGTCTCTTATCTGGAGTTCACAAAGATAACATTTTACAAGGGTATAAATATTACAATTAGGGGTTGAACAGAAAGGCAATTTTATGAGTATTTTTGGGGGGTCCGAAGTCGGTCATAAACTTTATGTTTATGTAAATGGAGATTTGGTACATGTTTATAGAGGTCTATTGACTATTCAGTCAATATATAACAACTTGTGGAAGTCACGTAGGTGCATACATAATCATTATATAGCGAAATGCAATGTACATAATTTTATTTAAATATTATATAAATGTTTAATCCTCAAACAGCAGCCACATTAATTTAAGAAGCGTTGAAGATGAAATACGGTAACAAATAAAGCGTTCTCTTAAATTAGTAACCACTCAAGACAGATGTTAAATCAAATCAATAATATAAATGAGTACTTTTTTATAATAATATTTAAGCATTTACATTAAGAGAATATTAAATTTTGAAAAAAAAACCGTAAAGGTCTCATAGAACTCTAAATGAGTATGTATAATTATTTCCAACAATCGTAATCAATAGTATAATTTAAAAAATCATATTATGCTTGTCTAGCTAAATTTAAGTTAGTTTGATCGTAGAACGTTTCTCGTCGAAGGACCTTTAGGAGGTCATCCCACTTTTGGGTGTTCCATCACAAACTCAAGGTCACACGAGACTTGTCAGCTGTTCCCCATTTGTCAAATATTTGGACTCATTAACACGTAAATAATACCCACCTAATGGAAGTATATAGAGCTATTTATTATGATGTCACGTTTCGTGTAATGAGAGGATAGTCGCTCTTTGTCCGACCGGATGCGGCGAGATCAAAGCGTTCTCTCCGCTCTCTGGGGCTGAAGAGACGCTAACCGCCGTACGGACATATTAATTTGTTAAATAACTAGTGTTTTAAAGACACCTTCAATGAACGTTTAGAAAGGTAATAAAATAAATAAATTGTTCAAAATGAGATAAACATAAAATAATTTGCCAGAAACGCAGTTGCTTTGATTTATTATTATTTGAATTAAAATTGGATATCTATTGTTTGAAGCGATTTACATACATTCTTATAAAAATTCATTAAACATATATTTATATATATAAAAAAATAATTGAACAGACTCTTCCCAATTACAATTATAATAATGGACTGTTTGAAAGAAAAATACATTATTATTAAGGCATATAAATAGTGAATGCGTTATAAATGCAAACCCAAATAATAAAGACTCAGAATAAGTTAATAGAGGAATAACTAAACCCTCAATACACGTGGGTATGTAAAAAAAGCAACGAATCGACATATCCAATTTAGTTTTACAAAACCTCACGTCAAAGGAGACCGCTGTCGGCGTATTTTACATTTTTTTGTTCCTTTAATAACTATTTACACGTGAATAAATAATTATATTGACAATGTAATTGGATTCGGATATCCGTGAAGCGTTTAATTCTCGAGTCAAAATAGTTTTACGCTCAAATCCGTTTCGAAGTGTTAAAACTGGGTAATTTCGTTCTTGAAGGTTCTACTATATAACCTCAAAATAGATAGTTGAGGTAATAAGTGTTTAATTTAATAATAATTTTTAATAATCTTATTATTATTAAAGAAATGTATTTAAAATTATTTTTTTCAAGTAACCAAACGTCGTATAATTATGATATTAAATTAGACAATAACGTTAGCGCGTAATACTATTTACCTAATTTACTAATATGGATAATAAGTTTGACTAAGTGGAGTAAGAGTTTAACTGGTACCTATAATAGTAGTACCTATAGTATAGTTGTAGTACTAGAATTGTAGTCACTCGGTCGTATGAATGTCTATACCGTTGACGTAACTAGGGCCTATTCATTCAAAATTTTTTAGTAGAATCATACAAACATAATATAAACATAATAAAAATTTAATTATATGAGAAAGTAAGCAAAATTCAAGTCCATTACCTTATTTGACGATTCTATGAAAAAAATAAAGATAAAATGCCTAGTGAATCATAAAAAATGTTAATTACATGTAACAACTTAGTAATTTTTTTAAGCCTGAGAGATTATTTTGCTTGATGTTTTTCTCATTTGCAAAAAAAGTATTAAAAGGAACGTCACTTCTAAGCCTTTAATGCTGATAAAACACTGTATTTGTATGTAAATATATGTTTTACTAGTAGATTTCTAAGAGACTGAAAATATTCATCATATACTAAGGCATTTAAATAATAAGAACGTTGCAAGTAAGATATAAAACATAAGAATATATTCGAAACACGTACGAAATGACTTAGCCACAAACAACATGTGAAACCGAACGCGAAACTCTTTAACAAACACTAAAAAGCCCGTGTTCCTAATTTATAGAAATACGGGCCTCCAAGACCCCGTATAGCAATAAACATGTTTTTTGTTTAGCATGTCCGCGCTCTGTCAAATATATTACAACCCGCGGTGTTATTTACGACCTCTGTCGTCCGCCCATACGTTATACTTAGTATCTTTGTTTGGACACAATAAGCAATATTTCTACAGGGCCCGACGCTCGCAGCTGCTGATATGGGTTCCAAATTGACATATTTAATTTGATGGTTACGGAGGGCTTTCGACTGAGCCGTGTTTGACAGGTTTTACTGTCAGATTAACGCCAGCATTATGGAGTTACCGCCGTCAATTGAGCGAATAGGCGATCGTAAAAGTTTTGACATCAAACGTGTACGTGGAAGCCTAGAACAGATCAATTTTCCCCTTTGAACTGAGTTGGGAACAAAGGCGGCCGTTAAAGAGTAAGTAGTCGAGAATGTGTAAGCGAAGCGCCGGAGAGAAGCGGTGTCGAAAGCGTAATAAAAGTGGCGCGGAACAAAAAAGGCCCCGAGTGCAGCGGGCTGATAGCAGCGGCGGCTCAAAGCGACGCCGTCCTGGGTGGCTGGCCGCTCGCCGCTCGCCAACGCCATCGCACGTCTCAATCCGCACCAGGCCGCCGGCCATACCGCCTTTCCTTTTTCCCCTACCGCAATGCAGCTATGTGTCGTTTCCGCTTTATTTTTTATGGCCGCGTTCTGCAGCGGAGAGATATAGCTTCGCTCTTCCAACAAAGACTTCAGATATATCCATCTCGCTCGGGCGGGGCGCGGGGAACGTGAAGCTCTAGTGGGTTCTCGCGTCTCACAGTCAGCTCGAGCGACGCCACGGACGCACGCATCTGCTTGGAATACTCTGCGCCGCCTCAGAGTTTGTTTTGAGAGCCCACAGTTCAGCGTAAAGTGAAATAAGTGATCGTGAAAGTTGTATCTCCAAATGGTGGTACTTGAAGACGGAGGAATGATGACCAGTAACCCCAACCAATACCTACAACCTGATTACTTGACACCACTCTCTTCATCTGTAAGTATTTGATTTTTAACAATTTTTATATTACTTATTTTTTATTTACATGCATAATAATAATTTTATAATCAAAAAGTCTAAATGTTAAATTTGAATAAAAATAGGGCTCCAATTATTTTTTTCAAAATGTTTTATTATAATTTTTATTAAATCTACTAAATTACCTTCATAACTATAAAATAATTTAAATATAGCTACTTGTATTTCAATTTTTTTAATATATCTACTTAATAAATAATATACATAAATTAATATTTATTCTCTTTTGTTCCAGTTGGATTCAAAGAAGAGTCCGCTAGCGCTTTTGGCGCAAACTTGCAGCCAAATCGGAGCCGATACAATGCCCTCAAAGCCACTTCTTACTTCTGTTGACAAAAAAAAATCAGTGAACAGTGTTAATAGTGAATCCATTAGTCGTTCGTCGCCAAATGCTCCTAAAATGGATAAGCCGCGATCATCCCCGGAAAGTAAACATTTAGCTTTCAAGCCGTATGAAAATACGGTTGTTACTAAAAAGCCAGAGGAACCTAGACCTTCATCCAAGGCTAGTTTGGACAGCCAAGATGATAAAAAATCAGGAAAAAGTACACCCGGTCGTAAATCCAGTACGCCGACTACAGAAAATGGAAAAAATAGTCCGTCTAGTGAACAAAAGTCGTCGCACAGCTCAAGTTCTGGCACAAGTCCCATCATCAGATCTGGATTAGAAGTTTTGGGACACGGAAAGGATCATCTTGGTGCCTTTAAAAATTTACCTGGCTTGGCCGGATTCAACCCTCTCACAGGACTTTGCTGTCCCCCTGGCATGGAGCAACACGCTAACCCAGCGTTTCGTCCACCGTACGCTGGAGCTCCATTCAGCGCTCACCATGCCGCGATGCTAGCGGCCGCCGCCGCTTTCCCCGGATCATCGCCAAATCCATATCTCGGTTATGCTCGTGTCAAAACACCAGCCGGCGGCGAAGTCTTAGTCCCGGTCTGCAAAGATCCCTATTGTACTGGATGTCAATTCTCGGTCAACAACCACTTGTTAATGAGTAACGGAACGTGTCCGGCCGGATGTACACAATGCGAACAACAAAAATACAATTTGGCGATGGCAATGGCTTTATCACAACAGGGCCCCGGTGGCCTCCCGTATCCACAAGTGCCCCGCCCCTACACTTGTAACTGGATTGTTGGCGAATCTTACTGCGGAAAGCGACTCGGTACTTCTGATGAACTGCTGCAGCACCTGAGAAGTCACACCGCCGATGGCTCAACACCGGCATCGGCAGCTTCAACGCAACCTTCGTTGCTAAATCCTTTGAACCCCTTATTCACAACAGCTGGTCTGCGTAGTGCTTACCCAACAGCCCCTTTAAGTCCACTCTCGGCGAATAGATATCACCCTTACTCCAAAGCTGGTCTCCAAGCGAGCCTAGGATCGTCTCCGTATGGAGCTTTCAATCCAGCGCTCGGACCCTTTTACTCTCCTTACGCTATGTACGGCCAAAGACTCGGCGCAGCTGCAGTTCATCAATAAATTAGTGTCGAGTGATATATGTCCGTAGGTCGCGGATGATGCTGGATGCAGGTCGCCACCGACAGATATTCATGGTGGTCCAAGGGGGAGGCCTTTGTCCAGCTGTTGACGCCTTACGGATGAAATGATGATGATGTACGTCGATGATTCGGATGGACATGTTAAATGTTGTATTGTCCAATTTTCTTCTGTGATATCAATAGACTAATGTATCGAGGCGATTGCGCCATGACAAAATTAGTTTATAGTGCAATTTAATTGTAAATAATATTTAACCAAACTTGCCGAGTTTGTGTTTACGCGGGTGATGAAACTATTTCGAAGACTTATCGCCAAATGAGTGTAAATAGAATTAACTGTTTAATATTAAATGTATATTTCAAATATATCTATGTAAATCGACAATTTTTTTATTATAAAAACATATCCATTTAGGCAGTCCTTATAAAGCTAATGATATCCGAAAGGATGATTATTTCTAATCTCTCAAGCTGGCTTTCGAAACATTATATTGTATAGTTTTACTGACTTTTATGCCTTACAAGATTCGTTCTATCGCAATAAATCTCTGAAAGCGCATTAAACGCAGACATAAAACTGAATTATACGCCATCAACTCGAAACGACTTTCCAACTATGGCGCAGCAGTAATAAACCTAACAGAATGATTGATTAACGTACCTCTAACACACACATTAGTCCCGTCAATCAACAGTCGTGGCGTGATAAAACAAGACTGCAATCACGCAACACGGTAACTCTACCGCCCACCTAATGCGATACAAAAAACAGAAAACAATTTAACTTCATTGAAAATACATAAAAAGAAATAATATGAAACCTCTCAACATTAATAACAGAACCGTGAGCTGTCAGTCTTCTAATGCAGAGCTTTTTTAATAAATGTTATTTTGATTAGGCCCATGTCATGTCTAAAATTCAACTGTCAAAAACATAATTGTTCGCGTGAAAAGAATGAATCTTGTTTGTTAAGACTACTTGGGAACAGAGTGACTAATTTTTTCATTTTACCAAAATAACTCTTAAAATATTATTTTTTAATAATTAAATAGCATTTAAATACTCAGCACAGATATTAGCACTTCTATTAATGCCAAAATTAAAATAAAATACATATTTAAGTCAGTAAAAACTGCACGCGCAATTAATTTTATGACTTTCATGTTTATTAATTAAAATTTATATACAATGACAAGCGGAAGTCGTAAAATTGAAAAGAACTTAAGTTTTTTGCTTATTATTGTAAAGAATAGATAATTTTCGCCAAATAAAAATACAAATGTAATGTAATATAAAATTTAATTCCTATTATCTGCGTCATATGACTGTGATTTTGACATAGTTCTACGATGTTTTACGTTGTCAATAGATTGAAACAAGTAACGCCATCTAGTTGTTAACAAGTGAACTACGTTATAATTTTGCACAAAAAGGATTAGTCCTTTTTGTGCAAAATTATATTGGGTTTCTTTCTAATTAATGGTAAATTTGTTGTCAACTAGTTTATTTGATTTCTAATTATGTTTAAAATGCATTTTTTGCTAGATGAAAATAGACAGAATGAAGTTGTATGATTGAATTGTAAAAATTGCAAAATGTATGATTGAATTTACATGGCGAATAATAAACAAGTATCTAATTTCAAGATTATTAATCAAGATAACATCTTATGTGCGTTATGTTTGTACAACTGAGGTATTTCCGTCCATTATGATAATTAGAGCTTATAAAAATACGTTTTTTTAAAGTTTTATTTTTGGCTAAATCTCTCTTAATATAAGTAAATATTTAAAAATATAAAATTCACAATACAATTCAGACAAAAGCCGGCAATTTTTTTTTCATGAAACTAAACTCCTGTATTGTGTCTCTATTGTGTTTATTACAAAAAAAAATACATTTTCACAAATAAAAGTGATTACATAAAAGCGATGCATTCTTTCAACAATTGGCAATCAAAGCAATTTTAAATGAATAAAATGATGAATTATCCTACTAATATTAATAACAAGAAATTTTTGTATGTATTTGAATGGATTTTAATCTGATTTTAAACTGCAATAATATAGCGTATACATCACATTAACAAAGACTATAAATTGCATTTTTATTGTGTAAATTGATTGAAATATAAAGATGTGTGAAATCTGCTGTGTCCACTAGTAAATAATAAAATATAGAAGCAGAATTAAAAGATCAAAATCACTGGTTCACTCGCCTACATATGATATACGAGCTCCGAGATGGATGAGATACGCTAATCCCGGCAACGAAATAACCAATTACGATTACCATAAACATAAGGTGAGCTCATTAACATATAACTATGAATTATGCATCGGTGTTATAGTCCCGCGTTGGATTAGAGGGTTATTCCGATCAATTGTCGTAGTAATCGAGGTTTTGTTATGCTAAATTTTATAGGTACGTCCTGATCGTGTGGGCTTTGTCAGATGAGTTTGATGAATGTTTGCTGACGGCGCATTGTAGTCTGTGGCAGGTGTGCTTTATGAACTACAGATACCGATTTCTTGCAAATGACAGTGTTATGTATAGAAATTAAAACGCCCCTATCACCCTCTTTTACTTATGGAATGTAATTTACAAATACTTTTGAGGGTTGCAAAATAAGATTGTACCTATACGCAGTTAAAAAGAAATGAGTAGTTACATAATTTAGACGTATATTTTAAGGCCATAATATATTATAAATATGAATGATTAAGAATTTTAATTAAAATAATACAACAATTATTATTTTAAAAAAATACCATAGATTTAATAAATATCAAATAATAAATTACTTTAACTACGTCGTAAATATTGTGATTTTATAAAAAGTTGTAATATAATTAACTACTGGCCGTTATAAAAAATTAAAAACAGTCTGACATTAGCGTAGTAATTATCCATATGCCAGCTCTAATTATTCTCAATTATTTTTCATATTCAATCATAATACGAAATAATTACTTAATAAGACAAGAAATCTCTAATTAATGTTCCTGCTTTAAAAAATCCATATAAACGCGAATCAACCGTAGGTAAATCCTACCCTATCTTATTAAAGATAATAACAAGTTTTAAGAGTAATTATATTATGACTATTTATGACAATGTGACAGTATTGACAAGTAATTATGTATCGTTGAGGTTGGTTTCGTGTGCAAGACGTAAGCCTAGGCGATTTCTTAAATTAACCTATTGTTATTAAAACAAATATTTTGCTTAGGTATAAATAAAAACTCAATTTAATATCATAATATAGGGTCCTATAAATCAGTAATTTGATTGATACTCTGTCTCTTATAATATTTAAATTCTTAAATGCCAATAAAACGACACAGACCCTGATCTTTGAGTGCTATTTTATTCGCTGCCAACTTAAGGTTTACCTTGTGTTATTTTGTAAACATAGATATTGTGTCCCTGACACCTGTCTATCTATATGACAAATACCATTATAACTTTAATGTCTGACGGTATCTAATTTGACCATTGCGGAGAATAAAATTACGAAATTTATGGTACATAAAATGTACGATTAGAAAAACGCGCAAATTTTTTTTACAGTCAGTTAGTGTATTATATAAAATTACCACCAAAGTGTAAAATTTGATATAGATTTCATCATGATGCTGTTACTTTTAGTGAGTCTCATGGCCGAGCGATGTCATCTACTGTGAAGGTAGAGAGGGTTCGATTCACGGTCTGAATAAATGTTATAATTTATTCGTTCTTTGCCCTTGCCTGGCCACTCGAGTCGTTACTCGACAGTGACCGGACAAGCGTCCTTACACAATCTTACCCATTGGAGTGCCATGCTGAAGCATTTGGTCACACAGTAATTAAGCCGCCTCGTCTGAAGTGATACCACGGGCTCCCAGCATACCAGCGTCGTAAGAAGCCAGCAATCAAAGCGCGTATTACGGCGCGGTTGTCCGTGGGTCCCAGTTATTCTAACCATAAAAAGTACCCGCTAAACAATAAAAAAATACAAAAATAATTAATGATAAACATTACTTATATTGACAGCTCTGAAATACAATGAATCGAGGAGATATCAAAACATAAGAACACTTAAGACATTTCTCATAACAGTTACAATTTCTTCTACGGCAATTACATGCAATTATTGTCACACAAAGAACTAGTTATCGTTTTATAACTTCACATTGTCGTGGCAATTATTTTAATTCTACATTGTAACTTAAATTACTTTGTATTTGAATATAATTAACAATGTCCTCGAGTTTTATTACAATATGAATTATACAGCAGTCACGAACCATTTCAGAGAATACTTTATGAGTTAAGTTATGAAATAATATGACAGCAAAATAATGAATTGCATAATGAGGTAATAAATAAAGTTATCTTGGCGAATCTATTTGGCAAGTATGTAGACGGTGTACAATAAATAAAATTGGTTTTAAGTTTAATACTGCATTTTGCATAGTACGTGTTCAATTTTTATTAGCAAGCTCTCATACCTGTTATATCAATTTAATGGTGCAATAAAGACCATAATTACATTATATCTTATTGGAAAAGGATATGCTGCTATATAAATATTTTTTTATCAAAATAGGAAGGCAAAGAAGCAAGAGGCTTACCTAGGCTAAGCAGTCTTCTGCTCATGCACACCTCCAGCCCCTGTTGGGTCGCGGGTCGTTGCCGGCCGTTTTGGGTTTGGGTCTTTTAAAAAAATATGTAACTCACCAAATTATATAAATTGTATTATTTACTAGTGTTAGACTTACTTTGTGGATATATATTGTGAGCAACGGAGAAGGCGACTTTCCGCTATAGTAAGAGATCACCCCCTTCTATTGACAACCTCGCCACGATTCATATTTTGGTTGTGTTCCCGGATTTTTACGCTGCTTTAACGGTATAATTTCAAGTGCCTCCGATATCCTCACTCACTCAGTTAAAAACAGTAGCTACAAGTACTGTTATTTGTGTATTCTGTGGGCCCGTAGTATCACTTTGGACGAGTCAGCCGGCAGTCCGAATAGTATGTCAGCATATGCTTCGGCATTGCTCTCCCACGGGTGTGACTGTGCTAACACACTAGCTCGGCCATGGTCAAGCCCTACCAAAGACCGATTAAATTATAAAATCAATAATTTTCTTCATTCAGACCAGGGATCGAACCCGATAGTCTCTCGCTTCGCGGTAAGCTTAAAATACCACTTAGCTACCTACGGGTACCTATTACTATATATTTATTAAAAATATCTTTTGTATGAAACGAAACCAAGCTTAACAAATCGAGGTTTCCAAACACAATTGCCACCTCGCGAAGATTAATGCCGCAATAGAGGCACAATTTGAGCCACCCAACCACAGGATACAATATTTTATGTTGACAGACATTACTGTGCTTACGAGCGTTTATTCTTTGTGTTACGTATTTTATTCGCTTTATGACGGCCTCTGACAACATTCTCGTAAGACAAAAGACAATATTCAAACGATTTTCAATCTTACCGCCGATGAAATAAGAGTCAAGCGTAGCCAAGACCGCGCAAGTTAATATTGTGTTAATATAATAGCCGTGGATGCCAGTTGTATGTTTGTTAGCATTTTATTTGGGAGCGATCTCGTGTCATAAAATAATGGAGTAATGCAGTGTTGTAAATCAATTTTTCTTTCATACTTTGACATTTATAATACGGTAGTCTGATGATTTTTTGTTCGGCACTCGGTTATCTCGTTGATTTATTATTTTATAATTTACGTGACGTAATAAAACTTGGTTCATTTAAATTAGTGAATACCGATTTAATAATAATATTAATATTTATCACTTTTGTTAAGGGCTTCGTATTTATGGTCTAACCCGACAATTGTCTTGCCATATGTACCATAAAAGAATTATTTATGCTATCGTGGACTTTTTATAGTCATTATCAAGCTCTAGGAATTTTCTCTATAACTCAATAATATATCACCTTTCATCTTTAATGAAGCGTTCGTAAGAAACATTGTTCGACCGTATTTCTTTTAGTCACTCTGCGAATCCGACTTCCACGAATTTTTTGGGAAAAAAACCTTTTTGGGTTAATATGTAGCTTATGTTACTCATAAGCAAATAGCTTTCTATAAAATAAATAAAATAAAAAGTTGTTTATTTCAAAAGTATTTAGAAAATGTTTATGGCGACGTCTTGCCAGTAAGTAATCATTAGATACTTATGTTGGTAATGACTCGCAGCATACCTTGTATTAAAAAAAAATATAGATATTAACATGTAAAAACATAGGAAATTATACTAATGTCTCTTTAGGTAAGCAATTTATTGGTGAAAGAATTTTCAAGATCGTTCCAGTAGATTCAATAACATACAATACATTGTTTTCAACATTATTCATTGATTTGTAAGATTTTAAGATATCAGTTTGCTGTCAGTGCTTCATCTTTTTTCATCGCCTATATACAGAGATTATTCACAGTAAAGATTATACCATAAACGTAAGATGCACATCCGTATGAAGAAACAGCGAGAAGAAATTGCTTACGTATGGCAAAGCAAGTGTTCAGTGCGAAGCAGCCGCGCCGGCTCATAAATCTTCATTGCGTTCCGATGACACGCCGCGACACGTCTCGCTACCGCGCTACCAAGCACGCTGCATTCCTTAAGAGCTTTTCTCTATGGCGCACCAACAAGCTAAGCAAAACCTTAATTTGACACGAATAAAGTGTCATTTTGATTCCACACGTTTCAAGCTCTGCGTCGTTCTCTTCAGCGTAAATAATTCCAACAACTGTATCATTCGCATTGAATATGAAACCTTAAAGTAGAGTTTTAAAGTTCTGTTCCATCCCAGCATCAACATACACAACTTTGTTCTTTTCGTTAGATTTATAAGGGTGTGAAGTTAAAAGGTCACTTGGCACGTTACTTAGCTTGGCTATTTTAGAAACTAGGACTGCGGTCATAGGGGTCATTTTGGTTTGCGCTCAGTGGTAGAGAGTGGCAACAACATTATCCCCTTGACAAGTAACGTCAGGTTGTCGATCAATATAATATATGTGCCGCACTGTCAGCTGTCTCAACGCATGAATGATTCACTCCGTGATAAATTCTAGCTTATGATTACCTTTCAGACGTACGTCAAAGTGTCTGTTTACGTAATTACAGGCTTTGCAGCACGACGAAACCCTGGACGGAAGCTTGCATTATTTTGACGTACACACGTCGAGTTCCAGTAATGATTTATGACAGGGGCGTGATAAATCGACTTTATGTAACTGCTTCAAAGAGTAATCGTTAAATACGGTCATTTATTTTCACCGAGTCATTAATTATCGCTCCTCGACATTGATTACGGCCGAGATGTGGAATAGGTTATGAAGTTTTTAGCGGTCACTAAAATAGTGGTTGTGTTGGCCATCTTGATTGATGACGTGATATCATATTTCACAAGGAACTAACCATTTTGAATCAATTATAAAATCCTACTAATATTATCTACGCGAAAGATAATAAGTATGGACAGATGGATGTTTGTTACTCTTTCACGTAAAAGCTATTGAATGAATTTTAATGAATATTTTACATTTATATAACTCTTACAATAAAAATTGTCACATAAGTCGGAACAGACAGAGACGTCTGCTGGGTCCACTAGTGAATAATAAATAATAATTTCTGTTTATAGGAAACTTAATTATGAATATTTAATTTAAATGTTTGCTGTTTTGTTTCATTCTAGTATTTTATTAATATTCATAATTAAAATAACTTATGCAATTTTTTTCTATAAAAACTTTAATTGTATCTAAATTTACGTCCATCAGATCTAGTAATTTTCTTAAAAAGGTGTACAAATTTTTCACATAATTTATATATAGAACACGTGGAGTTAATAATTCATTTTAAGTATTTTCATCCATGGGAGAGACATGTTGAAACATATCCACCTGCACCGTTGTCCACTGTATTTTAAAAAAAATCATTAATTAGCACGGCTATCAAACATAGCACAGTCAATTAATTATAGAAAGAAATTTTAAGTGGGACTTATCTAAATCAAAACTTTTGATGTGTTCACTGAACATGTTATTAACGAGGCAGTCGATCGACGTAATAAGGCCCACCGCTCTTCCATCACTGACAATTTTAAACAACTATCTTTCCCAAATCTTACCCACTTAGTAACAAGCGTTGCGTTACTTGAAACAGTCTTAGACACTCTGTCACTCTCTCGTTTATGTGGATTTGTAACAACAACAACGAGACAGAACATTAATAAAAGTACGATTTTAGATGTGGTTTAATCTTTTGTATTGTTCTTATATTAGAGGCAAACGGGCAGAAGGCTCATCTAGGATAACCAATCCATTGCCAATGGACATTCAGTTGAATTGCGGTTGCGTTGGCGACTTTTAAAAATTCAGTTTGTTATATATATAATCTGGAATAGCGGATTAAAAATATTAACAAATTAAATTGGTTATGATAACGGAACATACATTCAAAAGACAGTATAAACTTGGATTATACTTACATTGGATAACTTTTACCCATTAGAAAGGAGTTTAATCGATTGTTTGTTATCATTTAATTTCAAACTAGTGTACTCGATTGGCTTCGCTCTTCCCGCCCAACTACCACATCCGTTGTACATGACATTTTTTATTATATTCTGGCCAATTTACATAATGTAAATAAAAAAAACATGTATAAATAGCCTATGTGTTATTTTAATGTTTGAACTATGTTATTGCAAAGTTTCATTTAAATCCGTTCGGTAGTTTTTGCGTGAAACTGTAACCAACATCCAAATTAGAAACTTTTGCATTCATAACATTAGTAAGATTATCTGTGTATAAAAAACTTGAAGCATATATATTATATGATCTATACATATATAATTTTATTAAGTAATTTTTAAAGTGTTTTGATTTGAAAACCTATAGAAACTAAAAAATTGTCATCATCATTCTCTTTAATTATGTATAAAATACATTCAGAATTTATTCAATTATAACTTATACACATTTATAAAACCAAACCAATTCCTTGAATCAAATACCATTTCGACATAAAAGCGACGTTTGATTAAGTAATCATAAAAGCGCATAGTGTTTATATTAAATATGGATACCTGTACAAAGTTCTAGTTAAAAGCTAACAATGCGATTGAGGTATTAGCTGTCTGTTCGCTGTTGTAACAAGCTAAAGCTGAAGTATGGCAGCGGTTGCATGCGTCAATCGGACATGAATCAACGTCAGTCGCTATCTGAGTTGCAGACAGATACTCTGCTTTCTGTTAACGTTAATTCTTAACGATCGCTTCCGATATCATAAACAGCTGGATATAATTCATCACAGCTATCTATTAATGTGTTACAGCGATTATGACGTGTTTATGAAAGTTGTATGACCTTCCCGTTGGCATCTTCTAACATATTAGATGATTTCAACTAATATTAGTTCGATAACGTTGATGCTTTAGTTTTTTTATTGTATAGTGGATAACGGAGCAGGTGAGTCTCCTATAGGGCAAGAGAACACCGCCGCTAATAAACAACCGCGCATTGGTTGTGTTGCGGGCTTTTTACGCCGCTTAAGCGGCATTTTTAAAGGCCTCCGATATCTTCACTCACTCTGCGAAAATACAAGTTTCTTTACACAACATGATTTAGTAATCATGATTTAAGGT
>DWCF01004535.1:0-16180 GCA_018230265.1 Delias oraia | reverse complement strand
AGTGGAACCTCTTCATAAATTTGTATTAGGCGTTAATATTCATCCAGTTAGATTAGCTCTCAACTTGCAACATGCATAGGCCGTATGACCGTCAAAGCCCTCTCAAAAAAAAGTCTGATGGGTAACAGGTCTGACTCCCAATCTGAATAAAATTTATAAATGGATAGTTAATCATATGAGATGTTTGATGGTGGCCTAAAGGTTATGCTACGCCAGTATTCGGGTCGGTTCGTTTAGAGTAAAAACTATAATATAAATGTTTTTCGCTAAGTGAGGAGTAAGTGAGGTGCGATACACGTCTACTACTTTATACCGTTTAAGCGGCGTGAAGAGCACATCAAAGCAGAGAATACCGGCAGTTGTCCTGTTACTATCTGGGGAGTCGCATGCCCCGTTTCCGCAATTTATTAAAACAGTAGTTTTAAAGGATCAGAAGCGTATTCGACTTTTAAAAGTAATAAGCAACAAAGATGTAACATCGCTGAACACAGAGTTCTTAAGGCACTTCCGCCACATCCGGGCACCCCGATCAGAATGTGTCGCTACGGTGCGCCGCGCCGCTGAAATCCGGTTGCCCTTTCTGCTCGCTACGTCATTGCGTCATCGCGATCGTACCACATCCCCACTTCCTGTGCCGATAAATCCTCTAAGAATAGTATATTTATATTATGTGATTGTATGTAAACATGTGCTTATGTATGTTTCTGCACTCGCGCACACGCACACACGCACAGTTCAAATGGATGACAAAGTCGCCCGTGCATAAAATATGCTGTGACAAGGTAAATATGTGTACTGATAATATATGTTGTATGTCCTTGACACTCGGTACGTTGGCGCCATCGTTTTGCACATCGCTTTTTTAATTTTTCTTGTTTTACGTTGAAACGCTAATGCATTCGTAGTGTATCGGCTTTGCTAATGTTAGATGAGGGATCATTCCTTTTTATTAATGGTTCTCGCTGTGCTTACATGGTGTGCTCGCCGAAAAAATTGTTTTTTGCAGCGACTAGCGCAAGGGGGTCTTCTGCGAGACTCGAACCTCGGACTAGACAGCTCTGCCTTAAAAGCTTGACGATATTTCACCGATGTATGACTGGAACTGTAGATTTGATATAACGTTTCCGGCTATTTTGATGATCATTTGTTTATAAAAAAATGATTATCTACTTTCTATTGTCTCAGCGTCATCGACGACTCACTGGGTATGTTTTTTTTTTAATTCGTCGGCAAACGGGAGGGAGAGGGTATAAATAATGGCCACAAGGGACAAGTAATTTTCTCTCAAATTTCATGGCCACCGTGTTCTGAAATCAATGTTTTTTTAAGTGTTCATATATAACGGCACGGGATGACTGCTATCAGTTTTATCTCCTTTCATTTGCAATAGGCGACTCACGGCAGGAAAACGGGCGAGGGGAATTAGACCGCTTGTTTTCTGTAGAAAATACCACCGGTATAAAACTATCCCGATCGACGCGATTGGCTTAGTTATGGCGCTCAAACCGCGAAGCGCCAAAAATTCATTTATATTGCTATTATTATTATTATTTGTCTATATGTGGAAAGACGACCTTATAAAGAAGACGCCAGAAGACACTGGATGCAGGCCTATGTCCAGCAGTGGACGTCCTACCGCTGAAATGATATAATATGTATATTATATCATCATCATCATTAGTATATTATATTATTAATATATACGAGTACATATGAGTGTGTATATTTACCAGAACTTATATAATAAGATTATGCGTATACCCAAAGTGCGCTAATATGGTATCTTCCAATGACAGCTGGAAGTTGCGAATCGCCAGCTGATATCGACGCGTCAGTTCGTCGAAGAGCAGGCGAGCGAGAGAGAGGTGGAGAGGGACGAGTTCGCGCGGAGGCTCGCGGAGCTACGGGAAGAGAACGGCCGTCTGAGCGGCAAGCTACTGACCAACGCTAGGATACTCGCCGAGGTCAGACTTCACAATCATAACCTCGTAGCCTCGTAGCTTAGCGGTTTAATAAGTGTAGCATGAAGCGAGAGGTATCGGGTTCGAATCCCGGTCCGGACAGTTATATTTAATTTATAATGTTTCGCTGAGTGAGCGAGGATATCGTACTCGCTTAAAAATGTCGCTTAAGCGGTGTAAAAAGCCGACAACATAAACAATGTGCGCGGTTGTCCATGGTCGGCGGTGTTATCTTACTATATAGGAGCACTTCGGCTCCGCTGCTCGCTGTCACAACTAAATTTAAACTATAGCGCGGATTATGGTATGGCGGTCCATGGGTGGCGGTGATCGCTCACCATAGAGGATACCAGCCATTGTCTGCTATGTAATAAAAACACAAGAAAGATTTAGCATAATACCATAAGACGGATGAAAGCTTTATATGACTGTTCGTCTCAGTTTCGGTTTTGGTTATGTCTATAGTTTACTATGCAGAGCATAGACCATAGAGTCCAAATCAATAGATTGTTTTGTTTTTTTTTGCAAGTTTTGTTTTTCTAAATTTCACAAGACCTCGTAACACGCATTAAAGTAGCTACTTATCTTCAATGTTATCACTAAACTGAATGGAGAAATATGAAAATTATATTATATTTATGTATTTTTTTTACAATTTTACATATTTTCCGTATACAGTCTTGTTTATATTTTTATTTTAAATTTCAAAGAGGTTTTATATAAAATGCACGTAAAGGCTTTGCTGTATTAACACTGTTTGTTTTAAACCCACTAATAGCACCTTTGTTTCTGGTAATTGTTCTTATTTCTTTGCATTAACAACCACGGATACAACATTATTTTAATTTCGTCATAAATTTAAAAAAAACAAGATTTAAATATTATTTTGTATAATTCTGTTCAAATGAATAAAAAATTAAGGTATCTTACCCAGTGGTAAGATGCATGTCCACTTACCAGATGGTATGGCGGCCAAATAAGAGCCTGGTAGCTAAGTGGTATAATAAGTCTTCATTAAAGCGATAGTTATCGAGTTCGAATCCAGGTCCGGACAATTATCCAATTATCAACCGTGGGAGCGTCATGCTGAAGCATATGCTGACGCACTAATGGAGTCGGCTCGTCCGATATTACGATCTCACAGAATACTCAGTGTGAAATGGTAGTTGTACTTGAAACGGTGGTTCTACTGTGTTTCGCTGTAAGTAGTAAGGATATAGAGTGAGTAAGGATATCGGAGGCCCTTAAAAATGCCGCTTAAGTGGCGTAATAAGCCGGCAACACAACCAATGCGCGGAGTGTCGCGTGGTTAGTTATTGGCGGCGGTGTTCTCTTACTTTGTAAGAGAATCACCTGCTCCGTTGTCTCCTATACAGTAAAAACATGCTTGCACAGTTTCATATTAAAATTTCATAAATATAAAAGCTAAAATATACGCACAGATCCGCTGCCTACGGCAGTTCAAGTATCAACAGCACGATTCACATGTAAGTCCACCTTTGAGCTACCCTCACGGAAAACATATATATGAAATATGAAAAAAACTACTATAAATCGACTTCAAAATTACTCAAAATAAATTCGAATGAAATTATTAGCTAAGTATCTGTGAATATTTACTTTTTAAAAGTTTTATTTTTTTTTCTTAAGTACTAAGTATTGATAGAGATGTGCCGAGGCTAAATACTGAGCAGTAACTTGAATACTGAGCAAATACTCACGTAATGTAGTATTAAGATCTAAGATACTAGAATACAGATTTCGTGTACTTAAAACCATTAGGCACATCACTAAGTGTCGATGAAAATGAAATTTGATGTCGTTGGATTCTAACTTGAAAATTTTAATTCTAATCAGTTCTTTATTTGAAGTCGGTTGTATAGTATCTTAAACTGTAGTAGTAATGCCACTTAGTTGTTCCGTATCCTTGCATGTTTGTTGTAGCTTTGCATGCTCTGTGACTAATATACTATATATTCCATTATATGTAATATTATACTTGAACTTATATTGAAAAACTGGTTTTCCCTCAAATTTTCTTTTTCCCACGAAAGGTGGAGCAACTAGAGAATCAGACGCGCGAGTTGAACCAAATGGTCGCCGAACTGGAGACGAAGAAGATGGAAAATGACAAAGGCCTCAAAGCTGCAGCCGAAGAGGTGATACTGTTGCGTGATATAATCGCGAAGCTCGAGACCCAATTGGAAGAGAAGAGTGCGAGGGAGACGGAGGTGCTAGAGCAGTTGGAGCAAATGAGACGCACGATAGACGAGAGGGACAGCAAAATGCGAGTGGTGATTGGCGAGCTGGAGTCGTTGAGGAGTGAGAGGGTCGACACTAGTGACGTGACGTGCGTCAGGTGTGCGCAAGAAGAGGACAGGTGTGCGGATTATTTGGAGAAGATCAAGGAACAGGTACGGCTGATTTACGGTATTTGAACATTATGAGTGCGTTCCAAAGCGCTCAGAACGAACACGCACGCGACCGCGGTTTTCGTCGTTCAAATTCAAATACGCATTTCTTTAAATGGGCCCCAGAAAGGTTACTTGAAAGTCGATTTACTTACAGTTATTAGTAAAGAGATTATCCGCTGCCAAACCAAACTAACCGACATTGCCTGCCGTATTAGTAAGGCAATGGGCTGACAAAATCACTCGACGAACCGACAACCGATGGGGAAGGAAGGTTGTCGAGTGGCGAGTGGCGACCGCGTACCGGGAAACGCAGAATGGGACGTCCCGCCACGCGATGGAAAGACAATCTCACGAAGGTCGCGGGCAACCGCTGGATCTATATCACTCAAGAGCGTAATAGGTGGGCGTCTTTGGGGGAGGCCTAAGTCCAGCAGTGGACGTGATAGGCTGATGATGAATACTTAAAACCAAGCAGTTGTTTATAATATGCAAATGAAGTAATGAAATGGTAATTTCAGGCCCGATGGCTAGAAGAACACATCCACCGGCGCACGCGCAAGCTAGAACGTACTCACGAGATTTGCTCACAGTCGGCATCGGAACCCAGCGAAGATGTGTCCATACGAGATCAGAAGGTAATATATTCATGCAGTGGGTAAATAAGTATATTTTTATAACATTTCTGTAATTCATATCATATAACAGTTATATTTAGTGTTAAGTTGTCAGAGAGCCTCGTAGCTAAGTGGTTTAATAAGTCTAGCAAGAAGCGAGAGGTAACGAGTTTGATCCCCGGTCCGGACAATTATGAAGTATAATTTAATTTATTATTTATTCGGTCTCTGAAAGGGCTTGACAGTGAGTCTCTTAACACTATCGCACCAGTGGGAGAGCTATGCTGACGCACGTATTATGCCTGCTCGTCCGAAGTGATACCACGAGCACACAGAATACTCAGCGTGAAATGGTAGTTGTATTTGAAACTGTGGTTTTACTGTGTTTCGCTGAGTGAATGAGGGTATCGGAGGCTCTTAAAAATGCCGCTTAAGTTGCGTAATAAGCCGGTGGCACAACCAATGCATGGACTGTAACGCGGTTGTTGATGGGCGGCGGTGTTCTCTCACTATGCAGGAGACCCATCTCCTCCGTTGTCATATCTGTTGAAAGTAGTTGTCAAACAACCAGGTCTAAGTTATTTGAAATTTGGCTTGATTTTCCTTAGATGCGGTCTCCGGATAGTGCCAGCCCCCGTATGGAGCGCCTGGCGGAGTTGTCCCGCGTGTGGGAGGGCGTCGAGGTCCTCATTCGTGCCGAGGATGTTGTGCTCAAGCGGGTCAATGACCTGGAGATGCAGCGGGCTCATCTTAATGACATTGCGCAGGTGAGTGGTGCTTTTATGGTGTGCTTTTTAACAACACACAACATACTACATCAGTGTTCCGCAAACTATTAGCCTTCAAGGTACAGCTAATAAAAGGCTAAGTTTTAGATGTACAACGCACACAAAAATACTTCTTATGTAACTAATCAACATTTATACTATAGCGAACAACGTAGCGGATGGGTCTCCTATATGGTAAGAGAACCCCGCCGCCCATGAACAACTGCGCCAAAGTCCGCGCATTGGTTGTGTTGACGGCTTTTTACGTCGTTTTCTTGAAGATCCCCACCACGTATTAGTTTAGCCACATACCAAAGTCTTTGCAGGCACCTAATTCCACAGAGTGCTTGCTAAGCAACCACTTGCTGTACCATGGTGGCTGCGTTGCTGGCATTTCTTAGCTTTGGGCGCCTTATCTGAAAATTTCTACTAAATGACGTTCATACGTGGTCATATATTTGACTCTACCTTAATAGCGATTTATTTGATGTAAACTAAAGAAAACTGCGCTGTTCAAAAAATATATAATAATAATATATACGGCTGAAATGATGATGTTATATATAAACTGGATGTGGATGTGTGATTGGAGGCGGCCTTGCCTCGCCGCGGCTGGCGCGCGCCCAAGCCGTTTCGGTGCTTCTCGCCCGCGGCGATGCCAGTATCGATTATTCATGAAACGTTTTGTATGAGATTAGAGCATCCGAGCTTCATTTTTTTAAATATTTTTTTTAATAGCGGACAACGGAGCGGGTGGATCTTCTATATGGTAAGAGAAAACCGCCGCCCACGAATACCGTTTCACGCTGAGTATTCTGTGAGCCCGTGGTATCAGTTCGGACGAGCCGACCCAATTAGTGCGTCAGCATATGCTTCTGCATGGCTCTGCCATGTGTATTATTTTGTATTGTAAAACTTTTTCTTTTATTGTGTTTGTGTGTGTGTGGCCGGGAGAGGGGTCTGAAAAGCAGCTTTCAAACACTTGTAGTGGGCCAAACATCCAAGAGGCTACCCATCCATATTTAAGTTACCTTAGTAATTTTTGTTAGTCCTAAGTTTTATTCTTATTGAAAATGTTAAGAGCGTGAATTGTGACGCGGTTGTCCATGCGTGATGGTAATCTCTTACCATTAGAGGATCCAGCTACCCCGTGTTCCGCCATACCATAGTTGAACTAAAGCCAAACAAAAGCTTGACTTTATGGCCACTCGAAACGTGTTTAGCGTCGCCCGTGTTAACGGTTTGTTTGCTCGCAACGCTGCTCCTAATTGCCAAACCAGACGAGCATTGTAAACAACGTCTTCCGTAATTCGACGTACGCTCGTATAATGCCAATAAAACGCTGAAAATAAATTAAATGTCGCAACAAAGAGTTAACCATTTTAAATGGAGGCCTATGTCCAGCAGTAGACTTGATAGGCTGATGATGATGACGATGAAATGGAAACGGTAGCAAACGAGCTGGAGGCTCACCTAAAATTAGCGGTCCGCGCCCATGTGGTGTACATGCCCCAGCACTCGCGAGGGCGTGGGTGCGTAGCTGGCCTTTAAGCAATCGGTACTCTCTCTTTTTTGAAGGTCCCTAAGTCGTATTAGTTTGGAAATACCTCTGCAGCATGCCACAGAGCGGTGAGAATGCCTTAAAAAACGCTCAGTTGTGGCGTCAATCATCAAGGTGATACGGATCGCATCTTGTATTCTGTCTCGTCTTTTGATGATGAAATTCAGCTGCAGGTATTAATCCAAACAGCGATTTGGTGATTTTAATTTAAAAAAACTAGATCACTTTCAGCATATAATATAATGAAATAGTTCGTCAGAGCTTTTCTCGTCCTCATAATATGAGTAGGATTACTTAAACCCATAACAAAGGTGCATAGATTTTGTTAAATATGTACAATATGTTACGCGTGTGAGTGATCTAAATATACGCTCGTGAAATAAATCTAGAATTTATCGATACGGCATGGTTTTCTATTTCTGGAACTAATAGGCGATTGTATACGTATAAACTTATATGAAACGAAGTAAATTATTTTTATTATAAAAATGCAGCTTGTTGAATGTCAAAATTAGCCTACCAGCGGTTCCAAGCTAAGCCCGCTGTGAAGAATCGGCGAAATAAACTCAGTGGATGTAATATTTTGCTTCTGTGAGATACTTAGTTAAAAAATATAAACAAAAAATTATCTCTGCGAATTCCTGGTGTAATGAGCTCATTCCCAAGACGTGATTACCATTAACGCCATAGTATGGTATATCACATATACGTCCCTTAACAGTTTTGTTAAATTTGTTTACAGAAAGATTTTCAAAGTCCGCCCGTAGTTGTATATGCCCACAGCCATATGCCATAAGCCAAGAGCGTTAGTTATTTCAAAAAAAACAACAGTCATTTATATTTTTTCGAACTTACATTACATTATACATAACAAAATCATTTTTATAGAATCTATTATATTTTTGATAAAGTGAATATATCATCATTAATACATTTTTTATTTTATTTCGAATGAAAAGTGTGAAAATTTCACTACTAAACTAATGTTTTGTGTTGTTTCAAAATCATTTTTATAGAATCTATTATATTTTTGATAAAGTGAATATATCATCATTAATATATCATCATTAATACATTTTTTATTTTATTTCGAATGAAAAGTGTGAAAATTTCACTACTAAACTAATGTTTGTGTTGTTTTAATATTAACAATATAACGAACTGAATGAGACAGCAATAGAGTTTTCTCAGTTTGTGAAATAGAAATTTTAAAAAAGGTTTTTGTTTTGTTATATTTTTTGAATGTCTATCTATTCTTTGAACCACGGATTATTTATCATGTGTTAATCTTGGTCATATAAAATTAAATCTAATATATTTTTTGTGTCACAGTGTTTGTAACAAAATATCTCCGAGACGGCTTAACCCATTCCTATGGAATTGTATGTGCATATTCAGTAGGTTTGAGAATACGACTTGAATAATATCGATGGGTTAATTAGTCGGCTTTAACATTTTAAAAACCCTACTTTTTCATTCTTGTCCCACTAATCCCATACATGGCAAAAATAAAAGTTTACCGGCTCAGCTAGTATATTTTGTCTATAGTTTTGGTGTCACTGTTAAAATAAAAAAGAACGCTCCTATTCCTTAAAGGCCGGAAACACACCCGCGGCTCTGCAAGGGCGAAAGGTTTCCATGGACCGAGGTCCACTTATTCTAAGTGAGCCACCAGCTCGTTCGCCACCACTGTCAAATAAAAAAGTACAAAATGTAAGCAAAGATATCATTGAATTCAGATTTTATTCATTGATATTATAGAGATTGTTTCACCACAACACAATAGATATTGCCACCGCTGCGTGCGTCCGATTTTTGCCAGTTTCCCGCGAGCCGTCGGCGCGCTCAGTGGCGTCCGCGGTGCGCCTGCGCGCGCTCCCGATGTTTAAAAGTGTTCTCTGCTGCAAAAAGGTTATACGGTTGCCCATTAGCACGGAATCATGTAATGCGTGTGATTTGTAGTTTAGTTTGCCCCGTGTGGGATGTTCTTGTGGACTCGTATTAGGAAGGTGTTCGCGATGGGGCTGCCGGAGTACACGGTGAGTCTGATTGGATGGACTATGATGGTATGGGCTATTAATAATGGCCTCCGATGTGGTCTTTACGTTACTAACTAAACTATTGTATAGAGCAATGTTGCCCTACCCTAGGCCTTCTGATGTCCCCAATGGCAATGCAATTCAGATAAATTTATCTAAATGGAAAAAGTGTCGATTTCGGTGGTTATAGAAGTATCCTGAAGTTGTGCCGGTCTTAGTAAAGATCTTTTGGTTTTTTTTATTGGACCAGTCTCAAAAGCAACAAAAATAATGAGCCGCGGTGGCCCGCCCAAAGGTTGTTTAAATTGGCGTCTTTAGCCCGACTGCTCAAAAGGTTAATACATTGAATTAGTACTGATTTGTAATCCGGCAAACATAGACTGCTTCTATAAGTTTTTCTTTTTTTACTCGCAATAGGCCAGAATGGTCTTAACAGCTTAACGCGGGCGAGGGTCGAGCTCACGGGCTGGCTGAAAATTTAGTTTTTGCCGCGACTAGCGCGAGGGCGTCTCTTGCGAGACTCGAACCTAGGCCTGGGCCGTCGCGCGAGAGATGTTCCAAAGATAGGTCTTTGCCATAGATTCCAGCGAAGGCAGTTTTTTATACGATCCTTACACAAAATTCTACTTTTTGTTTTGGTTGTGGTGTGTATTGGGGCCTAATAAGTTTGTCAGTGTCAGCGTAACTTCTAATAAATGGCACGTGTAAATAATTAACAAATATACATCCATAGTCTACATGATGAAAATTAATGTTTTGTATTTCTGTATATAACAACTTGACTTTATAATATGATTTACTGCTGAATTTATTAATTCTCAACTTAATAAACTTAATATATATTTAATTTCCTCCATTGTGGAGCAGTTTTCCTCTTGTTATAATATAATATTTTGTAATATTTCCTTCAATGTGGTAATTATGTTGTCGTATTTATGTATGCAAATTCGGCCCAATGTGGAGTAGTGCGGCCTCTTATCTGGGCGGGAGCTTCCAAATTACTTCTTCCTCTAGATTGCATTCAGCGTAGAGCGGCTCGAATCGTCGACGACCAGATCCCATCGGATGGCATTGCATAGAAATGTTCCTTCTCTCAACATCTTCTATCGCACTTATCACGGGGAATGGTCGGAGGAACTGTTTGGATTCATACTTCTAGCTGAATTTTGCCATGTCAAGACAGAACGCACCTCAAAATCACCTCGGTGTTTGTCGTTCAACAACAGACCGTCTTAAAGACATTTTGTGCTTCTCTTTTTTAAGAGAGATCGTTCTTGTCCCTAAAAGGCAGTCCATCAGCGATGGCAGGTGTCCATGGGCGGAAGACCGCTTATCCTAGTTGAGCCTCCTATTATCCTCTCTATTTTCATTAAAAAACATCCGACTAAGAGCTACTATGCGACAGACACACAAATTTAATTTATAACTTCTCTCTTTTCTCTCTTCTCTCTTCAATGACGGTGAAGCCACTACGGTTTTTTTAAGTTACATATATTTGTTTGTTTGTTGTATTTTAGAGTCAGACAGTATTAAATCTCCCTCGCAATTGACCCGAGCTCTTACCAATTGCCCTCTTTAGTCCTCCACAGCAGATTGACACTAATCGCTCTTGTGGAAACGACGCGCTATTCCCACTCGGGTGCAGAAATGGCTTCAAAGTGCTATCGTTGACGAAATACCAATTTTAAAATTTTTTAAGTATTTTTAGTACATGGTACTTAACATAAAGAGGTTACATTGAGTTGATAAAATAGCAAGCCAGAAAACTAATAATCCTTTATTTCAACATATAAACAGCTGCTAATTTTGATTTTCTTATGAAGATGGAGCCAAACGAGCAGGAGGCTCACCGAGGATCGTCACCACTTTCTAGTATTAGCTTCCTGTATTTCCCAACCCATATGACTTTCAAAAAAGAGCATACTTATCCCTTGAAGGCCGGCAACGCACTCGCGGCTCTGCAAGTGCTAGAGGTGTCCATGGACGTAGGACTCCTGCCACCGTTTCCATGAAAATAAAACGCACAAAAACCTTCTTGCTAGCTAAGTTTTACACCTTGGTTTATATTGTTGGATTTCTAGTAAGAATCCCTACTTTAATATATATATTACCCTTTAGTTTTCCTCGATATAAGAACTATCTAACACTGATAAAATTTTGCAAATCGGTCCAGTAGTTCCTGAGATTAGTGCGTTCAAACAAACAAACTCTTCAGCTTTATAATAAAGGATTATAGTATAATTCCAGTGTATCTTTGAGATGAAAAATACTACAAAATAGCTGTAGGCGCAAGGATACGGATTGCCATTTCGACTCTGGCACACCACATCGCTGATTACCTTAACCGCCTCAAGTGGCGGTAATTGGAGATAGCACGGGTTAACAAATGGCGAGCTTCATCGTGCGCGTGCGCTTTTTATTGCCTCGTCAATTGACATTGAATATGAATTATGTGCGAAAGTATTTTAAAAGATGACATGAATAGAAAGGTATTTTTGTTAGCGGACAACGGAGCAAGTGACTCTCCTATATGGTAAGAGAACACCGCCGCCCATGAACAATCGCGCCCCAGTCCGCGCATCGGTTGTGTGGCCAGCTTTTACGTCATTTAAGCGGCACTTTAAGGGACCACGATATTCTAACTCACTCGGCGAAATACAGTACAAGTACCGTTTCACGCTGACTATTCTCTGAGCCCGTGGTATCACTTCGGACGAGCTGGCTCAATGCGTCAGCATATGCTTCGGCAAGGCTGGCAAGGTGAGAATATTGTGAATAATACCGATTAAGCGTAGTATAAAGCCTTCGGCATTTCCAAAACGAAATATATGTAATATATACAAGAATATATAGATTTATTACCTATACTTCATGTGTAGGTAATAAATCTTCTATGCTCCAATGTTTCTCTACAATAAACAATACCACATCTTAATTACAAGATGACGCAACACAACTGATATCCAAGATGCATGACAGATTGCATGCATCTTGGATATCATCATCATCATTTCCGCCGTAGGACGTCCACTGCTTGACACAGGCCTCCCCTTTGGACTTCCATGCACACCTGTAGGAGGCGACATCCGGCGTCTTCCGGCGACCGTTATAAGGTCGTCTGTCCAACTTTTGTGTGGACGTCCTACAGTACACTTGCTATTCCGTGGTCTCTCTACTCTAGCACTTTTCTGCCCTATTGCCACCTTAGCTTGCTAATTCGGTGGGCTATGTCGGTTATGTAAAAAGAATAATTAGTTTTTCTATGAAAACATAGACAAACAGGAGGCTCACGTAGGATAAGGAATCCTTTGCCCATGGTCATCCCAGTCCTTGCGGGGTCGCGGGTGTGTTGCCTGCCTATTAGGGATGAATATGCTCATATGTAATGATTTGAAGATACCTTTGCAATTTTTATTTTATTTTTTATGCTATGTATTGTATGTAATATTAGGGACTGGAGCAATCGACTCCCAAGCGACAATATTGCTTCAAAACAGGAAAAATTTGTTGTTTAAAAGAAGTAATTAATAAATAATAATAAGTATTTAATTTAATAGTATATATTTTATGTAAAAAAGTTAAATAAAGCTTGGGCTATCTGTTTTGTTTTTGTTTTGAAATGTCTTTATGACGGGAATGTATCAAATGCGTTGTGTGCATTTGGCAATAACAACTCTATAAACACATGAAAGTTGTGAAACAAAAACATAGGAATGATCTGGTTATTTATAAAGTTGACATCCGCTTTGATCCCGTTCAATACTTTTTGCCGTACATCATTTGTTTTCGGTAGCGGAACAAACAAAATGTATTTGTATGAATTAAACTACTTATATTAAATTAAGATGAACGTCTGATTTATCTCAAAAACAATCTTAAATGCCAATGCGTTGTTTTTTTATGATATAGCGAACAACGGAGCAGGTCTCCTGTGTGGTAAGAGAAAATTGCCGTCGGCAAGTGTCTCAACACAGTCGCGCCTTTGTTAGAGCCTTGTTGAAACATATGAGGAAATAATTGGGCCGGCTTATCCGAAGTGATACCACGGGCTCACAGAATACTCAGCGTCAAACGGTACTTGTACAGTGACTGAGTGACTGTTTATCGAAGGCCTCCAAATCATACCAATTAAATGGCGTAAAAATCCGACAACACAACCAATGCACCAAATCCACCTGCTCCGTTGTCTGATATACCATAAAATAATCACCCATAAGCTTTAGAATAAGTGTGTATTACCAGCGTGAAAGTACAAGTACTGTGTTTCGTTGAGTGAGTGTTTATGCGCGGTGGTCCATGGGCGACTATGAACCATCAATGAGTCCCGCCAACACCATATACAATAAAAAAGATCCCATTTAACCCTCATCGTTGTAAGTGCTTATGAATCGTATAAATAATGCTTAGAGGTCGGAACCAGTCATCGTAGTGATCTTTCAGCTCGTAAACTAGAACAAGGGTTATATATAGCGACTTGTTGAACACGGTGGCTAGTACGTTGTCGGTTCAACGGCGCGGTTAATTTGTTAGTGAGAGAAATTGCGGCGTTAGTTGTGACCCGGTTATGGTGTCCATCCTACACTTCCTTGACGCAAGTAGGTACATAAATTTCACCTTTCCATACAAATTCGTTTTAATTTTAGAAGTTAGTCACCTCACTTGTTCTGATATTTCGTATAAAACCACATATAATAAGTTTTTTTTATGTAAACGGTGGCATACGACCAGGAGGTTCATCTAAGATAAGCGGTTCCCGCCCATGGACATCCTCAAGCCTTGTAGGGCTATGGGTGCGTGGCTGTTTTCTTGTATACTAAATTCATAATGGCGAAACACTCGTCTTTTCTAGCAAATCTAGGCAACGTTGTTTGACCGCAATGATAGCAGACTGTGAATCTAAATGTGACTCAATGGGAGGCTAATGCATTGAATTGAATGGGATGGCAATTAAAATTTTAATAGTAGTATATAAATTAAAAAATATTTTTACTGGTTATTCTGGCTATAACATCTACCGCACATCGCCATACCTAGACCTACAGTACCTAAAAACATTGTACAAGTAGTTAGTTTACACGAATTGCGATGCGAAATCAGTTATTCTAGGAAACTTCATTGACTAAAACGTTATTTGGGATCGTTCCAAGTACGGTATTATAATATTGTGAAAATCTTTCTAGGTTATTTTTTTATTTCATCAAGTTTTAAAGACAAAATCTTTACAGATTGCATATAGAACATATTTATTGCCACAGGGCGACAAATCCACATAGAGTCTCAATAAAGTCAATTACATCCGAGAAATACTATCAATAAACTCAGCCAAATTGATTTTGTTTTTAATTCTATAATAACACGTTCTGGAGCTATTAACGTCGAAATCCATCCAAAGATAGACGTTTAGAATATAGAAATTTTAATTTGTTATTTTTTTCCTTTTACGTTTAAACAGTGACTTTCTAACGTCAAAAACGTGATATTCTCAAGTTATTCTTGCGCTTCTATAGTTGGATATTGTTTGCAGGAGGTCCGGGCGGAGCGGGATGTCCTGCAGGCGCGAATGTCGGAGCAGGCGCTGAAGATATCCTCGCTGTCGGCTCGGCTGCAGCAGCACAGGAATGACGCGGAGGCGCTTGCGCACACCGCCTCCAGCCAGCTCAGCGTGCAGCTGCATGACGCACAAGCCGAGGTACATTTTTTGTATTCTATAGCAGACAACGGAGCAGGTGGGCCTCATAAATGGTAAGAGAACACCGCCGCCCATGGACAACCGCGCCACAGTCTGCGCATAAGAGTTTTAACGCCGCTTAAGCGGTTCTTTTAAGGAACTCCGATATCCTCACTCACTCTGCGAAAAAGTACAAATATCGTCTAGTGTGTCCGCATATGTTTTGGGCATGGCTCTCCCATGGATGCGACATTATTAAGACACTCGGCCGGCCACAATTGTCCGGACCGGGATTCGAACTCGATACCTCTCGCTTCATGCTATACTTTTAAAACCATTAAGCTACGAGGCTCTCAAAGTTAACTCGGAGGCGTTTTACTATCAACACCACAATACGAGAATTTATATATTGGATGTTAGAGCCGAAACTTGTCTTAGGAAGCCCTTCTATCTATGAGTGGATTTGATTTGTTAAGCGATATGTAATTTAGACATTCATCCCAAACATTATGGTATGCGTCAGTTTTGTATTGTGTAAAAAAGGTCACGGGTATATTAATCCTAGTGACCATTTGTCATCGTGTAATTTGTAGTAACAGACCTTTTATTAGACTAACTAGTGCGTGGTTTCACTCTTTTGATATACTTTTTTCGGTGTTAGATATGGATATATTTGGATATGTATTGGTGTGATTCGAAGAAGATTGGTGTATTGCAGGTGGAAAGGTTGAAGGAGGAACTGGAGTCTCGAGACAAGCAGCTGTCGCGGCTCAAACAGAACTTGGACGAGAAGGACAAACTTGGCAACCAGCACGCAGTACTATATGGGAACTCTTGTAAGTATATCATCGTTTTTCAAACGCTTTTATTTGCCTTGTATTGATTCGGGTGGAATCTTACAACTCAACTTTGAAGATATCCTCAACCGATGGAGGTGAAATGCATAATTTAGCAATATCTAAAATAACCTTATTAGTTGACAGTGAAAGCTCTAAAAATATATTTTATTGTTTTTGCGCATTTTCAATAGAGCTTATTTTAAAAAAGTATTTAACTTTTAAACGGAAAACGCAGAGTGAGACGTCCCGCCACACGATGGAAAGACGATCTAACGAAGGTCGCGGGCAACCGCTGGATCCAGATCGCTCAAGATCGC